>WWET01005302.1:24582-35370 GCA_011038615.1 Limnodynastes dumerilii
AGTATGCTTAGAAGGCTTAACATGCTGACGCTGATATTACTACAAGGCTCAGCAATGCTGAGCC
The DNA here is from genome assembly GCA_011038615.1 of Limnodynastes dumerilii. Classification (NCBI taxonomy): domain Eukaryota; kingdom Metazoa; phylum Chordata; class Amphibia; order Anura; family Limnodynastidae; genus Limnodynastes; species Limnodynastes dumerilii. The sequence continues at coordinate 24,647 of WWET01005302.1, forward strand.
TTGTAGTTCTATCAGCGCAGCCATGCTAAGCATTCCAGACATGCTGCGCTTGTGTTGTTGTTTTTTTTTTACATAAAGCGACAGCGATTTTTCAAGGGAAAATCGCTGCGCACAGCGATTTAGCCCTTGAAAAATCGATGCATATCGACGGGAATTTAAAAGAGCGTTTAAAAAGCGTTAGTTAGTGAATACCTTGATTTTAGTTAAAAAATCGCAGGAAAATCGCAGCGAGATAGATCGAATTAAAATCGCATAAAAAAATCGACTTTAGTAAATATACCCCTTAGAGTCAGGCTGAGGGGAGGAGAAGGTTAAGGTTCGGCTGTGAGTAGGGTACTCTTAGGGTTAGGTTGCAGGGAAGGAAGTCTTAGGGTCAGAGAGGAGAGGGTTAGGTTTAGTGTAATGGAAGGGGAGGGCTAGTGTAAGAATTAGGATAAGGATTGGGGTTACATAAATACTTACCATTCGCTGCTGTGAGTTCGTCCTGGAGATGATCGATTGCTTCTCCTCAGCAAGGCAGGAGCAATCGATTTGAGAGTCAGTTGGAAACTGGCTGATATAAAACAGCCCTTTTAGAAAAATGGCCGTTTTGACTGCAGACTCACACCCTGTATATCTTATCCAATGTAGATGAGGCCTTCAGTACGTCGGTTAGATCTCTACATATCAGATTTGGGGCCTGATCCAGAACTACGCTTCTCCGCGATTTTACGCATGGCGGAGACGTAAAATCGCCGTTTAGAACGCACCGCGCATGCGCACCATAGAAAATACGCACATTCACGTAGCGTATTTGTGAACGTATGGGAGATTCACGTATGTGTCACGTAAATACTTACGTGTGGGCATGCGATTTACGTGAAGTAGGCGGGGGGTAGTATTTAAAGTGTACAGTATGGGCGTGCTAAGCTGCGTATGTTCACATAGTCTATACGTCCACTAGCGGACGTACAGAGTTACGTGTGAGAACGTTAAGGTAGGGTTTGGGAAGCGTATTTTGACAAAATATGTACTTGCAAGGGGTGTGCCGAGGGGAGTGTAGCGAATTTACGTGTACGAAATTACGCTCCGCGAATAAACGTACGGCACACGTAGTTCTGGATCTACCCCTTGGAGAGCACAGAAGAAATATTCTAAACAAAGATATTGTGGCATATCTTGATGAGCATGACGGGGAATGGGGGGTTGGAAGGTGTTAAAGTAAAAGAAAAGAAGAAAGAAATTGGAAAGTGATTAGATCTTTCTAGTTTGTGTTTCTTTGTTTTTGTTTAGTTTTTTTTTTCTTTTTGCTCTTTCATTCTTAATTCAGGCATATTTAGACATATTATTTAGACATTTTAGTGCTCTAAAATCCAAAAATATAAAAAAAATGATTACTTTTATATGACTTTTGTCCTGAATGGTGGGAGATATTTCACGCTCATACGAGCAGGAGCTGCACATGTCTGCCAATGGTTTACATGGCAATGCTGGGATGGGGGTGCCCCAGCTCTTTAAACCTGCTAGGCACGCACCCAATGGTTTGAACGCGCCCCCTTTAATGGTATAAATGTATCTGTAATGATCAGTTAGGGGAAGTTGCTGTACCGGGGCTCAGAATTCGTCTTGGTGGCCCTGATGACAATTGATTGAAGGGTGTTTTAGATTTCAGACTCTGGAGATCGCTCGGGGAATAAGGTTTCATTAAGGAAATACATAAAATCCTGATGACTTGTTTTTCTAACCGGCCATGGGAGTGATAAGTGTCCTCATAACATGGAAATATTCATCTACAATCCAACAATTATCTCTTCCACAGCGTCATCCGTTGCCATAATTGATATAAATGGAGTCAGTGTGGACCTGTTATGATTCTTAAATATGCAAAATCCATCTAGTTGATTAAATTACCACAAATAACAAGAACAGAAGCTTCCGATTCAAACCACAGAAGGGTATTTACGGACAAACAGGCGACTATAAGACCCCAATCGAAATCCAAGCGCAAATCTGAATGAAGGGCTGGATCCAGACCTTGTTAAGTGCATGAACTTAGTTACACCTGGGCTAAACCATGTTGATTTCAGGGGAGTCATATTTCATCTGCTGCAAACAGTACTAGAGTTGAGAGGTGATGTTTCCTATCCCAAGTCTAAATAACAGTGTGATAGTAACGCTGGTCAGTATCTGTGTGCAGTAAGCAATTTAAAGATATATCCCTGCATGCAAAGTTTACAATTAACTTGACTCCCCCTGAATTCAACATGGTTTAGCCCAGGTGTAACTAAGTTCATGCACTTAACAAGGTCTGGATCCAGCCCTTCATTCAGATTTGCGCTTGGATTTCGATTGGGGTCTTATAGTCGCCTGTTTGTCCGTAAATACCCTTCTGTGGTTTGAATCGGAAGCTTCTGTTCTTGTTATTTGTGGTAATTTAATAAACTAGATGGATTTTGCATATTTAAGAATCATAACAGGTCCACACTGACTCCATTTATATCAATTATGGCAACGGATGACGCTGTGGAAGAGATAATTGTTGGATTGTAGATGAATATTTCCATGTTATGAGGACACTTATCACTCCCATGGCCGGTTAGAAAAACAAGTCATCAGGATTTTATGTATTTCCTTAATGAAACCTTATTCCCCGAGCGATCTCCAGAGTCTGAAATCTAAAACACCCTTCAATCAATTGTCATCAGGGCCACCAAGACGAATTCTGAGCCCCGGTACAGCAACTTCCCCTAACTGATCATTACAGATACATTTATACCATTAAAGGGGGCGCGTTCAAACCATTGGGTGCGTGCCTAGCAGGTTTAAAGAGCTGGGGCACCCCCATCCCAGCATTGCCATGTAAACCATTGGCAGACATGTGCAGCTCCTGCTCGTATGAGCGTGAAATATCTCCCACCATTCAGGACAAAAGTCATATAAAAGTAATCATTTTTTTTATATTTTTGGATTTTAGAGCACTAAAATGTCTAAATAATATGTCTAAATATGCCTGAATTAAGAATGAAAGAGCAAAAAGAAAAAAAAAACTAAACAAAAACAAAGAAACACAAACTAGAAAGATCTAATCACTTTCCAATTTCTTTCTTCTTTTCTTTTACTTTAACACCTTCCAACCCCCCATTCCCCGTCATGCTCATCAAGATATGCCACAATATCTTTGTTTAGAATATTTCTTCTGTGCTCTCCAAGGGGTAGATCCAGAACTACGTGTGCCGTACGTTTATTCGCGGAGCGTAATTTCGTACACGTAAATTCGCTACACTCCCCTCGGCACACCCCTTGCAAGTACATATTTTGTCAAAATACGCTTCCCAAACCCTACCTTAACGTTCTCACACGTAACTCTGTACGTCCGCTAGTGGACGTATAGACTATGTGAACATACGCAGCTTAGCACGCCCATACTGTACACTTTAAATACTACCCCCCGCCTACTTCACGTAAATCGCATGCCCACACGTAAGTATTTACGTGACACATACGTGAATCTCCCATACGTTCACAAATACGCTACGTGAATGTGCGTATTTTCTATGGTGCGCATGCGCAGTGCGTTCTAAACTGCGATTTTACGTCTCCGCCATGCGTAAAATCGCGGAGAAGCGTAGTTCTGGATCAGGCCCCAAATCTGATATGTAGAGATCTAACCGACGTACTGAAGGCCTCATCTACATTGGATAAGATATACAGGGTGTGAGTCTGCAGTCAAAACGGCCATTTTTCTAAAAGGGCTGTTTTATATCAGCCAGTTTCCAACTGACTCTCAAATCGATTGCTCCTGCCTTGCTGAGGAGAAGCAATCGATCATCTCCAGGACGAACTCACAGCAGCGAATGGTAAGTATTTATGTAACTCCAATCCTTATCCTAATTCTTACACTAGCCCTCCCCTTCCATTACACTAAACCTAACCCTCTCCTCTCTGACCCTAAGACTTCCTTCCCTGCAACCTAACCCTAAGAGTACCCTACTCACAGCCGAACCTTAACCTTCTCCTCCCCTCAGCCTGACTCTAAGGGGTATATTTACTAAAGTCGATTTTTTTATGCGATTTTAATTCGATCTATCTCGCTGCGATTTTCCTGCGATTTTTTAACTAAAATCAAGGTATTCACTAACTAACGCTTTTTAAACGCTCTTTTAAATTCCCGTCGATATGCATCGATTTTTCAAGGGCTAAATCGCTGTGCGCAGCGATTTTCCCTTGAAAAATCGCTGTCGCTTTATGTAAAACAAAAACAACAACACAAGCGCAGCATGTCTGGAATGCTTAGCATGGCTGCGCTGATAGAACTACAAGGCTCAGCATTGCTGAGCCTTGTAGTAATATCAGCGTCAGCATGTTAAGCCTTCTAAGCATACTGCGCTGTGTCCGGTAAAAAAAAAAAAAACAGTGTCAACCAAATAATACAGTAATACATTAATACATTAATATACATATATAAAATAAACATTTACAATGCATTATATTGCCCCCTACTCTGTAAAATTACCACAGGTGGCCACACTGTTTTGTAATAAATGTCTTTTAAACTAATGTGTGTTGCATAAAGTAAATAAAAATATTTCAGACTCACTGTTTCGCTGTCATCATTCTTAAGAATAGTTGCTTGTAGTTTATTCTTTCTTTGCAGTTAATCTTCTCCAGTTGCTTGAAGAATCTTGTCTGCTTGCTTGATGTTCCGGTCCTTCCTTCTGCTCTTCGGCCTCTTCTGGCACTTGCCCCGACAACAAGCTCCATCCTCTTCTTCGGCGCCGCTACTAATGACCATTCGGTCACTAGAGGGCACCCTTTTATAGAAATGATGACGTCATAAACACTAGAGCGCTCACTAGAGCCCTCTAATGTAAATGACGTCATCATTTCTATAAAAGGGTGCCCTCTAGTGACCGAATGGTCATTAGTAGCCCAGGCAAGTGCCAGAAGTGACCGAATGGTCATTAGTAGCCAAAGCAAGTGCCAGAAGAGGCCGAAGAGCAGAAGGAAGGACCAGAACATCATCTTCAAGCAAGAGGTCAAGATTCTTCAAGCAACTGGAGAAGATTAACTGCAAAGAAAGAAGAAACTACAAGCAACTAGTCCCAAGAACGATGACAGCTAAACGGTGAGTCTGAAATATTTTTATTTACTTTATGCAACACACATTAGTTTAAAAGACATTTATTACAAAACAGTGTGGCCACCTGTGGTAATTTTACAGAGTAGGGGGCAATATAATGCATTATAAATGTTTATTTTAGGCACACATGTATGTAAATGTATTACTGTATGTTTTTTGGACACTGTATTTTTTATTTTTGCACCGCAAATATACAGCGCAGCATGCTTAGAAGGTTTAACATGCTGATGCCGATATTACTACAAGGCTTAGCAATGCTTGTTGTTCTATCAGCGCAGCCATGCTAAGCATTCCAAACATGCTGCGCTTGCATTTTGGCAAGAGGGAAACACATTTTAAATATATTGACGTGTTTTTCTGGTACAGTGTGGGGCGCTTTCAGTGAAAGCGCCCCACACTGTTACATGCCGTCACCACAGCAGAGAGCCGACGAGGCTCTGGTGAATACCACCTGATACCAAAGACCCCGTGCCCCGGTAGCTGACTACGTAACATTATAACCAGCCCAAACTTACCCATGGTGGCCAATACAGCGGAAGCCATTAACCTCCTGATCACCCAGGTCTCTCGCCTAAACCAAGTAGTGGATAATTTATCCTCTCAGACGCGGTCCCAGGAACAGACCATCGCTACACTTTGTTCTGCTGCCAGTACCGCTGCAGCCGCACCGACTCAACCCACACAGTCCAGCAACGTGCCTGCACCGCTCACCGATGTGAAGGCTCCACTACCTGACCGCTTCTTGGGACAGAGGGAAAAGTTCATCCAATTCAAGAATGCTTGCAAGCTGTACTTTCAACTTCGCCAGCTAGCTTCTGGTTCTGAGACTCAACTGGTTGGGCTTATCATTTCCCTTCTCCAAGGAGACCCGCAAGCATGGGCTTTTAGCCTTCCCTTTGGACACCCTTCTTGTCAATCAGTAGATGCCTTTTTTAACGCTCTCAGTCTATCATATGATGACCCTAAGATTTGTTCCATTACCCAAGGGCAACGGTCAGCCGGAGAATTCTGTGCTGAGTTCTGCTGTTACAGCATGGATTGCCAATGGAATGACCCAGCACTGCGAAGTCAATTTCGTATATTGGCTTAGCCGACCATGTCAAGGACGCACTGATCCAGTTCCCACCTCCAGGATCACTGGACGACTTAATGTCCTTGGCCATCAAGATTGACCTGAGGTTCCGAGAAAGGAAGATGGAGAGAGATGCTTGCCAATATTTGTCTCCGGTTCCTATAGTCCATGGAGCACCGATGGATGAGGAACCCATGCAAATTGGGTCATTCAGGCTGACCCGGCAAGAAAAGTCCCGACGACGAAATCTAGGCTTATGCTTATACTGTGGAGGCAAAGGTCATCGGGCGGATGGTTGCCCAAAGAAATCACCGTCGCCGGGAAACGCATAAACCAGGTGGATTTGGAAGAGGTCCACCTGGGTATGCAATTATACTCTTCCAAGAATTCATGTCTATTACCGGTCTGTCTACTGAAGGACGGCCAGACACTCCACCTTACCTCCTTTGTGGACAGTGGGGCCGCTGGCAACTTTTTGGACCTAACTGTAGCCCAGTCCTTAGGGATCCACAGCAGATGCTTGGAGTCCCCCATTGCGGCTTGCGGCTTGGACGGTCTTCCACTGGAAGGAGGTCTCATTAAAAAAATTTCACAACCTGTCCGCCTTTCTATTGGAGCCTGTCATTCAGAAACCATAGAATTTTTTCTTATTCATTGCCCTTCTGTTCAGCTCATCCTGGGGCACCCCTGGCTTCAAAAACACAATCCCGGTATTGACTGGTGTTCAGGAGAGATCATCAGATGGGGAAAGGACTGCTCTGCTTCATGTATTACCATACCCATTCGTAAGGTGCAGATTGTCGACCAGAACCTTCCTCCACAGCATACGGATTTCCAGGACGTGTTTTCCAAACAATCAGTGGACATTCTACCTCCACATCGGTCTTATGACTGCGCCATTGACCTGATTCCCGATGCCAAGCTTCCCAAGGGGAGGCTATTTTCATTGTCATGTCCTGAAGCAGAAGCTATGAACTTATACATCAAGGAATACCTGGCCAAAGGATTTATCAGGCCATCCAAATCTCCAGTCGGTGCAGGCTTCTTTTTTGTGAAGAAGAAGGATGGTTCACTTTAACCCTGTATTGACTATCGGGGTCTTAACCGTATTACCGTGAGAAACACCTACCCTTTACCACTTATTTCTGATCTCTTTGACCAGTTAAAAGAAGCAGTGGTATTTACCAACATAGATCTTCGTGGAGCCTATAATAATGCCACACATTCCATGACGAAGACCTCTCCATTTTTGTGTGCTGGGATACCATCCCAGATCTAACTCCATTCTCCAACCTGAAAACTCTTCTTGTCCGGAAGCCCAGAGTTGTGTCTCGAAAATTACGGCTATTTGGAGAAGAGTGAGATCATCCCTAAAGCAGGCCTCTGCACGAGTAAAATTCCGAGAAGATAAACACAGGCGTACCTGTAAATTCAAGGTAGGGGATAAGGTTTGGTTGTCTACCAGAAATATACGGATCAAACAACCCTGTAAGAAGTTGGGGCCTCAGTTTTTTGGTCCTTTTTCCATCATCCAAAGGATCAATCCGGTAGCCTACAGACTCAAGCTTCCCCAAAGTTTACGCATCCCCAACACCTTTCATGTCTCTCTTCTCAAGCCTTTGAAAATTTCCAAAAAATTCTCCAACCCTTTACCTAAACCTCCAGCCATTCTAGTTGAAGAACAAGAGGAGGACGAGGTTGAATCCATCTTAGATTCCAAGTTTGTCAAAGGACATCTCTATTACCACATTCATTGGAAGGGTTACGGACCCGGGGAGCGAGAATGGGTACCATCGAAGAATATGCACGCTAAAAGATTGATTACCTAATTTCATCAGAAGTTCCCTTCCAGACCTGGTCCTAGGGGTATCAAAACCGCTCATCAAGGGGGAGGAACGACCCTGTGGCTGGCGTAATTACCTATGGTTACTCCGGCTGAAGTTAAGGTAGCCTTCAGCCGGTGTAACAGTAACAGTGGGTAATTACACCGGCCACAGGGGGAGTGCTCCAGAGCTACACTGGCCGTGTTCATGGCCAGTGGACCAGCGTAGCTCTGGATCAGGCCCCTAAAGAGGATACACACTGGGGCTTTTCAGCAGATAATCTTTCTAATCACACAATCAAGACTGTTTCACCAGATATCTTACCAGTGTGTACAAAAGATCTCCTAATAGACAGGGGCACACTTGCATAAAGCAAAACATATCTTTCCATGGATGATCTGGCATATTCGGTGCTCCAAAAGATCAAATCAGAAGATCACAGACCGTTTCTAAAGGTTTTTGAGCATCTTTGGACAGTACACACTGGTGAGATATCTGGGGAATGGTCTGTGGACAGTACACACTGGTGAGATATCTGGTGAGATGATCTGTGGACAGTACACACTGGTGAGATATCTGGTGAAATGGTCTTTTTATTGTGTGATTGGAAAGATTATCTTTTGAAAAAGCCCCAATGTGTAAGGGTGCGGGTCCTCCAGGAAGAACAGCTCTATTTCGATTGGGCCGTTTTCTCCCAGCCAGTTTCGAACTGGCTGAGATTTCCCTGAGATTTTATGAGGAAAAGCAATTGATCCCTGGAGCACCAAACATGGTGCTCTGAAAAGTAAGGCTAACCCTAACCCTCCCTTCCCTGCAGCCTGACCCTAATCCACCATTCCCTGCAGCCTGACCCTAACTCTCCCTTCCCCGTAGCCTGACCCTAACAGTTTTACCCTGGAGAGGTTTCTCACCTTTCCCATGGTCCAGTGAAGTGTCGGGTCCTGCGGCGGTGGTGTTTATGAAAATGAATGGGGGAGTATGCCAATCGGCATACTCATCCATTCTGAAAAAAAAATTCTAAAATGGAGGGGTATTCGAAGTAGGGACATCCGAAAAGGAATTTTTGGATGTCCCTATTTCTGAATTCCTTCCTTCTATGCGGGGACAGCAACCGGTGTGTACCCAGCCTAACACAGTAGAACAGATTAAACATGCTTGGAATAAATATAAGGATAGCCGAAATCTTAAACTAAATTGAGGGTAATATAGGATCTAGTTTCAGTATAGTTTAAAATAAACAACTGGGCAGACTGGATGGGCTATGTGGCTCTTATCTGACATCACTTTCTATATTTCTATGTTAGCAGAGGAGCAAGCCAGAGACCTCAGTTTCTTACACTGATACACACCTTTCATATTCATTAGAGATAGGTAGGAATAAAGGAGCCTTTATTTATTAATCTTTACACCTTCTAAAAACATTTGAGACTATTTTACCTTTAAGGTTCATTCCTTTTCTAAGAATAATCTTGGGTCTTGTTGGTAAAAGATGATTTAAAAGTTCTTTCTAATTTCAAAGCCTATAATTTTTTATTAATGATTTTTTTTTATGTCCAATGCATATGAATGATATCTTGAAATTAAATGAACACAAAAGGAATTTTCATGTGCTGTCTTGTATTTCTCTCCAATTGTTTAATATGGACTTTCTCCGCCAGTAGTTCTCTATTACCTATTATCATTACCCTCTCTCTAGCTTCCACTAATAGCTCTTCAGGGTAACCTTGCTTTTTAAAATTCTTCAACATTTCTTTTGATAGTTTCTCATAACTTTGATCTAAGGTGCAATCCCATTATAATCAAAAAAATTGTCACTTTAGGAATATTTTTCTTCCAAGTAAGAGAATGGTGATTACTATTATCTACCTTTATGATATATGTTTCTGTGATGATTTTATTATTAATTCTCAATAAGGCGATGTTCAGAAAGGTGTTACTGTATTGATAATGATATTGTACAATTTAATTCATATATATCATATAAAAAAATAAATAAATAACAAAAGTCTTAATAGAATCCTTCCCACCATGTGTCCCAGTATTCCCCTTTATGTGTCTCCAGCTTCTCCAGTATTCCTCATCATTGGGCAGATCCAGAACAATGTTTCCGTGCGTATTTACGCCTGGCGGAGACGTAAAAAGGCGATTTGGTATGTACTGAGCATGCGCATGACAGATGATATGCTACATAACATAACTCTGAGCATAAGGGCCTTTCACGTAGCAGTAACGTAAATTCGTTCAAGGGGGGCGTGCCAATTTTACGTTAGCCGAAAGTACGTTTAAATTACGCAATGTAGGCGGGGGTTTGCATTTAAATCATACAGTATGGGCGTGCTTAGCGGTGTAACTACGCGCTGCCTATACGTACGTGTGCGGACATGAGCGGTTACGCTGCCAAGGTAGGGTTTAGAAAGCGTAAAGCGGCCAAAGTACGTACATGCAGGGGGAGTGCCTCGGGGAGTGTATAGAACAGGGGTCCTCAAACTTTTTAAACAGGGGGCCAGTTCACTGTCCCTCAGACCGTTGGAGGGCCGGACTATAGTAAAAACAAAAACTATGAACAAATTCCTATGCACACTGCATATATCTTATTTTGAAGTGAAGAAACAAAACAGGAACAAATACAATATTTAAAATGAAGTAAAGTTAAATCAACAAATTTACCAGTATTTCAATGGGAACTCCCCCATCACGTGTCCTGCCCCCC
>WWET01005302.1:35585-48561 GCA_011038615.1 Limnodynastes dumerilii
GAGCCTGCGTCCTGCTGCACAGGAGAAGAGCAGCGGCGGGACTACAGGGAAGGTCGCTGCAGTGAGCGCAGCGGCATCCCCGGCCACAACCAGCTCTGCAGCGCGGGGGGGTGCAGGCTTCTATGAGAAGTCTCCACCCCCCTGCAAAAAGGGGTGGAGTTTACAGACACCGGGGCCCTCCGGGGATTCCCCCGGCTGCGGGCCAGTCCGACGCTGAGCGGCGGCATAAACACCCGGCGGGCCATATAAATGTCCTCAGCGGGCCGCATGTGGCCCGTGGGCCGTAGTTTGAGGACCCCTGGTATAGAAGGTATGCTCATGTAAATACGCTACGCTATTAAACGGATTGCAAGTGGAGTTCTGGATCTACCCCCATACGCTCCAGCCTCCCCCTGTATTCCCCATTCATGTGTCTCTTGCTCCCAGTATACCCCACCATGTGTCTCCAGCCTCTCCAGTGTTCCTCATCATGTGTTTGCAGCCTCTCCAATATTCCCCATCATGTGTCTCCAGCCTCCCCAGTATTCCCCATCATTTGTCTCTAGATCCCGGTATTTCCCATCATGTGTCTCCAGCCTCCCCAGAATTCCCCATCATGAGTCTCTAGCTCCTAGTATTTCCCATCATGTATCTCTAGCCTCTCCAGCATTCCCTATTCATGTGTCTGTATTCCCCATCATGTGTTTCCAGCCTCCCCAGTATTCTCCATCATGTCTCTCCAACCTCCCCTATATTCCCCATCATGTCTCTCCAGCCTCCCCAATATTCCCCATCATGTGTCTTCAGCTTCCCCTGTAATCCCCATCATGTGTCTCCAGCCTCCCCAGTATTCCCCATTATGTGTCTCCAGCCTTCCCGGTATTCCCCATCATGTCTCTCCAGCCTCCCCAGTATTCCCCATCATGTCTATCCAGCCTCCCCAGTATTCCCCATAATGTTTCTCCAGCCTCCCCAGTATTCCCCATAGTCCACATAGTAATAAAGAGCCGCAAAAAATATGCATTTGGGCCGCATAATGTAAATTCTGCTTTAGGAAATGGCAGCTTTTATTGGGAATTATTATTGTAGTTTTAACCATGTAAATTACAGCCATGTCTTATACACTTATATACACTTATACATGTCTTATACATAGCGCTCTGGGTGCTCTTCCATTTAGTTGCCTAATTCCTATATAGCGCTTAAGTGTATATTTTTTTACTGTTGCTACTTTTTTTCTGCACTTCACTGGGCAGCTCATAGGACTGTGCAACTAATTCTAGTATTAATTGAATAGCGCTCTGGGTGCTCTTCCATTTAGTTGCCTAATTCCTATATAGCGCCTAAGTGTATATTTTTTAATGTCTTATACACAGTCATTATAGTGTCTCTCCTGTACTGATTGACAGGTCAGTGACAACCAGGGGCGATGCAATGCCTTTTGCGCTTTGTAAAGGCTTGTGCTGCAGGCTGCCTCCTGGCTGGTGAGACAGAGCAGCAATAGGGGTGTATAGATGAGAGGAGGAGCCTTTCCTTCTTTTCATATGTGAAAATGACAGGCGGCGAAGCAGCCATTTTCACCAGTGAGAAGAGTTGACGGAGCTTCCTCTCTTCTATGTAAGCTCTAGTAACTGATCTATACATATAGGGAGCTGGCAGGCTGCATTGCTCAGGCCCAGAGGGCAGACACAGTGGCTACCCAGTCTGCAGTACAGCGCAGAATCAATTTATCGTTTGCAGGCAGACGCCTAACACCCTAGCGCTAGCCCTGGTGACAACACAGATTATACATGTAGGAAGACTGCTGTGCGACATAGGTGACAACAATACAAGCAGCCAGGAAGAGAATCTTACCCTGCGCTGATGTACATGGGTCAGCTGAGTCAGTTATCAGTGTCTCTGACAGCATTATGGGCAGATGGTAAAGGTGAACTCAGCACACACCACTGTCATGGTCCTCTGCGGTGGTCGGGGGTGAGATCGAGGAACAGGAAAGAGAGAGGAGAGGGAGCAGTCTGAGAACCTGGACACTGAAGAACATGGGCCAGATCCTGAGCTACGTAAGCTAGCGTCTTAATGCTAACTGATGACGTAAAATCGGTAATTTGTATGTACTGTGCATGCGCGCGGAAAATGTTACACTACGTAACTCTGATCGTATGCAATTTTAGCCTAAATATGAGAAATACGAGAGGGCATTTCATCCATACGACACCCGGAATTACGCTGTGTAGGTCGAGGGAGGTTTTAAAATCGTACAGTATGGGCCGAGTTAGCCCGTTACGTACGACAATCCCTTACTTACGTCAGTAATTATGCTAAGAAAAGTTAAGGTAGGGATTGGGCAGCGTAAAATGGCCAAAGCACCTACGAGTAAGGGGAGTGCCTAGGAATGCATAGTACTTACGATAGAATAAATACGCTACGCCAACCAGCGTAAAAACAACTTAGGGATCTCTGGATCTATCCCCATGTCACCAAAAGGGGAACAACAGGCATGAAAATGGCATCCATGAAATCCAGCCAAGTCACTGTTTACTAAAATCTTGCAAAGGCGCACCCAACAGAGGATCTGACAGTGCATAGCACAGGAGGGAACGTCTTGGCTGCCTTTTTTGCGGACCTCCTGCGCCCACAGACATAATACTACAGTATATTACCAGCCCACATAGCAGATGGCCGCACTTCTAATGAAGTTATACATTTCCTTCTCCAGCATCCCATAACAAAGGGCCCTGGTTTATAACACGCCGCTCGTCCCTGGCCAAGACCTGATTATAACAGAAGAGAAACAAACAGATGGAAAATAACAATGGAAAGTTTCCTCCTAGAAGCCGTGTTTATACTCCCGCGGGGATGATGGATGAGGCGTTGGGGCGGCCATCATGGTTCACTTGTTTGTAGTGTTTGCTGAGAGTATTATTGCCGGAGCACTCTGGGTGAGAGACGAGAGTCTTACATCATTAGTAATTATCCTCTCATTCCTCATCCGCTTGTCTGCTCTCATCTATTATTCAGTCAGGGCTAATATCCCGCAAATCATACAAGGACAACATTACTGGAACATTTGTCAAATAGTATTTAGACTTTTCTTAAAACACTTTCACTCACCTTTACTGTCTGTCTACATCCGGTATGTTCTGTGACCTGTCTGGAGGAGATTGTATGTTCTTGTAGTGTCTACAGGTATTTCACCCTGGGAGAGAGAGAGAGAGAGAGAGAGAAAGAGGGCTGCAGCTGTCCGGTCCTGGCATGAATACACTGCACATGCGCAATGTTTCTCATGTCCTGCGCATGTGTAGTGTTTCTCATGTCCTGCGCATGTGCAGTGTTTCTCATGTCCTGAGCATGTGTAGTGTTTCTCATGTCCTGCGCATGTGCAGTGCTTCTCATGTGCTTCTCATGTCCTGCGCATGTGCAATGTTTCTCATGTCCTGAGCATGTGCAGTGTTTCTCATGTCCTGAGCATGTGCAGTGCAGCTCATGTCCTGAGCATGTGCAGTGTGTCTCATGTCCTGAGCATGTGCAGTGTGTCTCATGTCCTGAGCATGTGCAGTGTGTCTCATGTCCTGAGCATGTGCAGTGTGTCTCATGTCCTGAGCATGTGCAGTGTGTCTCATGTCCTGAGCATGTGCAGTGTGTCTCATGTCCTGAGCATGTGCAGTGTGTCTCATGTCCTGAGCATGTGCAGTGTGTCTCATGTCCTGAGCATGTGCAGTGTGTCTCATGTCCTGAGCATGTGCAGTGTGTCTCATGTCCTGAGCATGTGCAGTGTGTCTCATGTCCTGAGCATGTGCAGTGTGTCTCATGTCCTGAGCATGTGCAGTGTGTCTCATGTCCTGAGCATGTGCAGTGTGTCTCATGTCCTGAGCATGTGCAGTGTGTCTCATGTCCTGAGCATGTGCAGTGTGTCTCATGTCCTGAGCATGTGCAGTGTGTCTCATGTCCTGAGCATGTGCAGTGTGTCTCATGTCCTGAGCATGTGCAGTGTGTCTCATGTCCTGAGCATGTGCAGTGTGTCTCATGTCCTGAGCATGTGCAGTGTGTCTCATGTCCTGAGCATGTGCAGTGTGTCTCATGTCCTGAGCATGTGCAGTGTGTCTCATGTCCTGAGCATGTGCAGTGTGTCTCATGTCCTGAGCATGTGCAGTGTGTCTCATGTCCTGAGCATGTGCAGTGTGTCTCATGTCCTGAGCATGTGCAGTGTGTCTCATGTCCTGAGCATGTGCAGTGTGTCTCATGTCCTGAGCATGTGCAGTGTGTCTCATGTCCTGAGCATGTGCAGTGTGTCTCATGTCCTGAGCATGTGCAGTGTGTCTCATGTCCTGAGCATGTGCAGTGTGTCTCATGTCCTGAGCATGTGCAGTGTGTCTCATGTCCTGAGCATGTGCAGTGTGTCTCATGTCCTGAGCATGTGCAGTGTGTCTCATGTCCTGAGCATGTGCAGTGTGTCTCATGTCCTGAGCATGTGCAGTGTGTCTCATGTCCTGAGCATGTGCAGTGTGTCTCATGTCCTGAGCATGTGCAGTGTGTCTCATGTCCTGAGCATGTGCAGTGTGTCTCATGTCCTGAGCATGTGCAGTGTGTCTCATGTCCTGAGCATGTGCAGTGTGTCTCATGTCCTGAGCATGTGCAGTGTGTCTCATGTCCTGAGCATGTGCAGTGTGTCTCATGTCCTGAGCATGTGCAGTGTGTCTCATGTCCTGAGCATGTGCAGTGTGTCTCATGTCCTGAGCATGTGCAGTGTGTCTCATGTCCTGAGCATGTGCAGTGTGTCTCATGTCCTGAGCATGTGCAGTGTGTCTCATGTCCTGAGCATGTGCAGTGTGTCTCATGTCCTGAGCATGTGCAGTGTGTCTCATGTCCTGAGCATGTGCAGTGTGTCTCATGTCCTGAGCATGTGCAGTGTGTCTCATGTCCTGAGCATGTGCAGTGTGTCTCATGTCCTGAGCATGTGCAGTGTGTCTCATGTCCTGAGCATGTGCAGTGTGTCTCATGTCCTGAGCATGTGCAGTGTGTCTCATGTCCTGAGCATGTGCAGTGTGTCTCATGTCCTGAGCATGTGCAGTGTGTCTCATGTCCTGAGCATGTGCAGTGTGTCTCATGTCCTGAGCATGTGCAGTGTGTCTCATGTCCTGAGCATGTGCAGTGTGTCTCATGTCCTGAGCATGTGCAGTGTGTCTCATGTCCTGAGCATGTGCAGTGTGTCTCATGTCCTGAGCATGTGCAGTGTGTCTCATGTCCTGAGCATGTGCAGTGTGTCTCATGTCCTGAGCATGTGCAGTGTGTCTCATGTCCTGAGCATGTGCAGTGTGTCTCATGTCCTGAGCATGTGCAGTGTGTCTCATGTCCTGAGCATGTGCAGTGTGTCTCATGTCCTGAGCATGTGCAGTGTGTCTCATGTCCTGAGCATGTGCAGTGTGTCTCATGTCCTGAGCATGTGCAGTGTGTCTCATGTCCTGAGCATGTGCAGTGTGTCTCATGTCCTGAGCATGTGCAGTGTGTCTCATGTCCTGAGCATGTGCAGTGTGTCTCATGTCCTGAGCATGTGCAGTGTGTCTCATGTCCTGAGCATGTGCAGTGTGTCTCATGTCCTGAGCATGTGCAGTGTGTCTCATGTCCTGAGCATGTGCAGTGTGTCTCATGTCCTGAGCATGTGCAGTGTGTCTCATGTCCTGAGCATGTGCAGTGTGTCTCATGTCCTGAGCATGTGCAGTGTGTCTCATGTCCTGAGCATGTGCAGTGTGTCTCATGTCCTGAGCATGTGCAGTGTGTCTCATGTCCTGAGCATGTGCAGTGTGTCTCATGTCCTGAGCATGTGCAGTGTGTCTCATGTCCTGAGCATGTGCAGTGTGTCTCATGTCCTGAGCATGTGCAGTGTGTCTCATGTCCTGAGCATGTGCAGTGTGTCTCATGTCCTGAGCATGTGCAGTGTGTCTCATGTCCTGAGCATGTGCAGTGTGTCTCATGTCCTGAGCATGTGCAGTGTGTCTCATGTCCTGAGCATGTGCAGTGTGTCTCATGTCCTGAGCATGTGCAGTGTGTCTCATGTCCTGAGCATGTGCAGTGTGTCTCATGTCCTGAGCATGTGCAGTGTGTCTCATGTCCTGAGCATGTGCAGTGTGTCTCATGTCCTGAGCATGTGCAGTGTGTCTCATGTCCTGAGCATGTGCAGTGTGTCTCATGTCCTGAGCATGTGCAGTGTGTCTCATGTCCTGAGCATGTGCAGTGTGTCTCATGTCCTGAGCATGTGCAGTGTGTCTCATGTCCTGAGCATGTGCAGTGTGTCTCATGTCCTGAGCATGTGCAGTGTGTCTCATGTCCTGAGCATGTGCAGTGTGTCTCATGTCCTGAGCATGTGCAGTGTGTCTCATGTCCTGAGCATGTGCAGTGTGTCTCATGTCCTGAGCATGTGCAGTGTGTCTCATGTCCTGAGCATGTGCAGTGTGTCTCATGTCCTGAGCATGTGCAGTGTGTCTCATGTCCTGAGCATGTGCAGTGTGTCTCATGTCCTGAGCATGTGCAGTGTGTCTCATGTCCTGAGCATGTGCAGTGTGTCTCATGTCCTGAGCATGTGCAGTGTGTCTCATGTCCTGAGCATGTGCAGTGTGTCTCATGTCCTGAGCATGTGCAGTGTGTCTCATGTCCTGAGCATGTGCAGTGTGTCTCATGTCCTGAGCATGTGCAGTGTGTCTCATGTCCTGAGCATGTGCAGTGTGTCTCATGTCCTGAGCATGTGCAGTGTGTCTCATGTCCTGAGCATGTGCAGTGTGTCTCATGTCCTGAGCATGTGCAGTGTGTCTCATGTCCTGAGCATGTGCAGTGTGTCTCATGTCCTGAGCATGTGCAGTGTGTCTCATGTCCTGAGCATGTGCAGTGTGTCTCATGTCCTGAGCATGTGCAGTGTGTCTCATGTCCTGAGCATGTGCAGTGTGTCTCATGTCCTGAGCATGTGCAGTGTGTCTCATGTCCTGAGCATGTGCAGTGTGTCTCATGTCCTGAGCATGTGCAGTGTGTCTCATGTCCTGAGCATGTGCAGTGTGTCTCATGTCCTGAGCATGTGCAGTGTGTCTCATGTCCTGAGCATGTGCAGTGTGTCTCATGTCCTGAGCATGTGCAGTGTGTCTCATGTCCTGAGCATGTGCAGTGTGTCTCATGTAATTAACCCTTAGCATGCTGCGGCATCTAGTACTATAAGGCACAGCATGCCCTTGTATTGCAGGGCATGCTGTGCCTTATAGTACCAAAGTGGCAGCATGCCAAGGGTTAAGTGCATGCTGCCGCAACCATAGTGGACAACCTTACAATAAAAAGTTCACCAAAAAAAAACATATTAAAGTCACCCGTTACACAAAAAAAACTCATGTACATGGCCCCGATCACAATACATAAATATTCAAATTAATGAAATAAATAAATAATAAGCCCCAATCAAAATAAATACATAATATGCCCTAAACGTCATAAATAAATAAAACACATGGCCCGATCCATAAATAAATTAAACACATGGCCTGATCCATGAATAACTAAAACACATGGCTTGATCCATAAATAAATAAAACACATGGCCCGATCCATAAATAAATAAAACACATTGTCCGATCCATAAATAAATAAAACACATGGCCCGATCCATAACTAAATAAAACACTTGCCCAAACCCTTTAATAATTTATACTACAAGCACCAGAATGCCCATGGATGCCAGGGCATGCTGGCATTTGCAGAACCACAAGCACCAGCATATCCTGCCATCCAGGGCCCGCTGCGCCATGTCAATGCCCCCAATATTATAAAAAAAAAAAAACAGTAGGGCCGGCCTTTTAATATTTTACATAGACAAAAACTAAATAGTAATTAAATAAATAAAAAGCCACACACCTGCTCTGCTGGGGTCCAGTCTTGTAAGCTATTAATCTTTGGAAGGGGTCTTGGCAAAAAAAAAAAAAACCCTTTTGTTGCGTTACAACTTATGTTCTGCAAGCAGGACATCCCGGCGCTAATGACGGTTCTACTGTCATTGGGGCATATTTATAACCTTGCCCATCATGGGAAATATCGTTTGAAACGAAAAATCACCGGCAAACTCCGGCGATGTCCCACGATTTTTAGGAGTGATTTATCTCAACCCTTAGTAAATCTGGCCCCTGAATGGGAAAAATAGCCAGAGACAGATTAGCAATGGCGAGTTTTACAAAAAGCCATCTCTGGCGATTTAATAGCCAAATCACCTTTAGTAATTGTGAGATTTCAAAATCGCCAGTAAATAATAGCAAACACTGGCGATTTTGACAAACTCGACTTTAGTAAATATGGCCCCAGATGTCTGATCTCTTGGGACAAGTTGTAAAGTGGGCGGGACAGCGGGAAAATCTCCCGAAAGCGGGACTGTCCCACTGGAATCGGGACTGTTGGGAGTTATGGTAATGTGTGAGTGAGTGAATGAATGTGTGTGAGTGACAGTGTGTGTGTGTGTGAGTTAGCGATGAATGTATGTTAGTGAGTGTGAGTGTGTGTTTGAGTTAGTGAGTGTGTGTCAATGTTTGTTAATGTGTGTGTGCGTGTCTGTGTAAGTTAGTGAATGAATGTGTGTTGTGACTGTTTGTGTGTGAGTGTGATAATGTGTGTGTGTATGTGTGTGAGTGTGCATTTATGTTAGTGAGTGTATGTGTCAATGCTTGTTAATGTGTGTGTGTGTGTTTGTGTGTGTGTGTGTGCATGTGTGTGTGCATCTGTTAGTTAGTTAGTTAGAAAATTAGTGAATGAATGTTAGTGAGTGTGTCTGTGTGAGTGTGTGTTTGTATGTTAGTGAGTGTAAGTTTGTGTTAGTGAATGAGTGTGTGTATCAATGTTTGTTAATGTGTGTGTGTGTGTATCTGTGTAAGTTAGTGAATGAATGTGTGTTAGTGAGTGTCTGAGTGTGTGTGTTTGTATGTTAGTGAGCGTGTGTGTGTCAATGCTTGTTAATGTTAATGTGTGTGAGTTTGTGCGTCTGCATAAGTTAGTGAATGAATGTGTGTTAGTGAGTGTGTCTGTGTGTGTGTGTTTGTGTTAGTGAGTGGGTGTGTCAATAATTCTTAGTGTGTGTGTGCGCGTCTGTGTAAGTTAGTGAATGAATGTGTGTTAGTGAGTATGTGAGTGTGTGTTTGTATGTTAGTGAGTGTGTGTTTGTATGGTAGTGAGTGTGTGTGTGTTTGTGAGTGTGTAAAAAAAAATTAGAAAGCTATTGAATTTGGATTTTTTTGTAAAAGTCATTTCTAGCAACTATGACCGGTAAATTAAAGTGTGATCATTATATTGTATTAAACATACTTCAACATCATTACTACAACTATTAAAAAATGTAATAATCAGTGACTGTCATCTTCCTCCTCTCCACAGCTGTAACACAACACATGACAGAGAGAAGAGATTTTCATCTCCAGAACACAACAACAGCGTTATGTAAAATATGTATCACGGCCAAGCCATCCGATGCATTTTCTGCATTACAGCATCTACGTAAAAGACGGCCAGCTAGAATAGAAGGGATTAGGAGGATTACATATAGCATCATGATTAAAAATATGCCAGAAATACAGCGTTATTAAATGAGTTTCAAAGCAAGATTACAAGCGCAGGGAGCTTTAGCCATAAAAGTAATCAACGTGATCATAACACTGGACAGATCCTGAGCTCTGGAGAGACGTATTACAGAGCAGGGCATAAATACTCACACACTCAGCGTACAGAGAGGAGAACATTCACATGACTGTAAGCATTACATGTCACTGCTGTATTATAAAGAAGTCTAGCTGCTATACACTGCAACCTGCACATATTATGCAACACGCTATTCAGTTCTTGGGTCGGAGACTCAAGGTTAATCTCAAGGTCATAGTGGTGAAAGACGATGGTAAAACTAATGCCCCTGGTGGGACACACATGACGATGGGGGTACTTTTTTCTAAAGACATCTGTGTGTAACCTGGTGGATAGAGAGTGAGGTTATTGTTACGTGGAAACATAGG
Organism: Limnodynastes dumerilii; assembly: GCA_011038615.1. NCBI lineage: Eukaryota > Metazoa > Chordata > Amphibia > Anura > Limnodynastidae > Limnodynastes > Limnodynastes dumerilii. Next base: position 45,578 of record WWET01005302.1, read on the forward strand.
AGGTGACGGCAGATAAGAGCCACCCGACCCATCCAGTCTGCCCCAAAAAAACAACAAATTGACCCCAGGGCCTATTCGACTCTCATTAGTTTAAGATTTAGGATACTTCTATTCCAAATGTGTATAAATTGATCTACTGATGGAAGGTTATTCCACTTATCAACCATTCTTTCAGTGCAGTAAATTTTCTGCACATTTCCTCTGAATCTACCACCCTCCAGTTTATATCCATGCCCTTGTGTTCTATCACACCTCTTCCATGTATAATGCCCCCTCCTCTAGCTGGTCACAACCTTTGATATATGTAAAAGCTGCTATCATGTCCCCCCTCTCCCTTCTCTGCTCCAAGCTATACATGTTTAGTTCCTCTAGCCTTTCTTGGTATGATTTGTTACAAAGGCCATGGACCATTTTAGTTGCTCTTCTTTGCACAGTCTCTAATGTATTTGTCTTTCTGGAGATATGGCCTCCAGAACTGAACACAGTATTCTAGGTGAGGGCGTACCAATGATTTATAAAGGGGCATCACTACTTCTCTCTTTCTGCTACTAATTCCTCTCCCTATGCAACCAAGCATCTGACTTGCCTTTCTCATTGCTTTGTTACATTGCTTGGCTACCCTTAATGATGAAATTGTGACTTTTAGATTCCTTTCCTCAGTAGGCCCTGTGTGACGTAGATGTGTTTTTAAAAAACTGGGGCACAGACAATGGTGTCTTTGGATGGCAAGTCATTACGGAGCGTAGCATACGGGCAGACAGCGGCTAAGTGTAATGTAGCCACGTTCCCGAAGACATTGCACATGAGCAGAGCACAGTAGTACAGAGTAACGATTAGCGGCAGCGCCTCGATCAGGATGGAAATGTCACAAAATAATTGCAAACAATGGACCGGATCCAGCCCCCCACCCCGCATACTTTCCGGGGTCTGTCCGTCCAAACGAGAGAAGGGAGGGAACCCCCCTGTCCCTCTGTCCCTCCCCTCTCTCATGCGGATCAGCGTTCCGTCCAACCGCTGATCCGTTCAACCCACCCCTACAGTACAATTTAAATGCTCCCCCCTTGGCGGATGGAGCGGAAGCACAGCCCCTTTTCCATGGAATATCTATTGTACGGAGCTAAGTTCTATACGGTAGAAGTTACATACATGTTTGCATCTGGATCAGGCCCAGAGGGCGAGTCCCGCACACTTTACATCTGTGCGAGGGTCAGTAAGTACGCCCACATAGCGGGGAGTATATGCCCCCTGCACTCCCTGCTGTCGGTAGGAAATCCTACCGTCAATAATACGACTAGGTCTGTGGCCTTCCCCTAATTTAAATGTCTATTTTCGCCTCTATGGTGGCGATACGACACGTGTAAATTAGAGGTCAGCCCCTTTTGTTACGTACAAATGCCGGTACGCTAACGAAACAGGTTTGTGCACATGCGCACGTGCTATCTGACGGGAACTACGCAAGCAGCTTATGTAATTCCCCTGTCGTATTGGCCTCAGGATCTGCCCCAATGTTTTTTATTTTTTAATAAAAACATGAAATAGGTTTTTTTTTTACAATGCATCGTCAGCCATTTCTGACCCTTTGTATTGTGTGTGCCACATTCTGAGATAGGTCACGTAGTGTCCCCCCCTCCTGGACTGAGACATGACCTGGTGCGGGTGCAAATGTTTTGCTGTAAACAGCCCCTTGTTACGTCTGTGATCGGCTCTGGGTTGGGGGCACTTGCTTGGGCCCCGCCCCTTCCTCCACCCCTTTCCCTCCCTCACTACACCCCTCAGAACACAAGCCGGCGCAGCTCGAGTTGCACCCAGTTATGAATGGGCCGTGACTGCGAACTCTTCATTTCTGAGCATGTAAAGTAGAGAATCACGCAGAGAGACGTCACGTCAGCTGGTGAACGCTCACCTCTGAGTCAAATAAGCTGCGGGTTTGGAAAAGTGGAGATGTTGCCCATAGCAACCAATCAGATTCTAGATCTCATTTAACTATTACATACTAGAGAATGTTACCTAGAATCGGATTGGTTGCTATGGGCAACATCTCCACTTTTCTAAATCCGCAGCTTAGTAAATCTGGCCCTATGTGTTTGAATGAACAGCATTTCATCCTTACATAACTTGCACGTTTCAACATTTTTTTATGCAAAATGGTTCCGTCTCCTCTTTACTGACCAGCCTGATGATAAAAGGTCAGCTCTTTTCAGAGTTACGAGTCCATCAATTAGACAGAGCTGCTGAGTCATGTGACAAGTGTAGTGATTGATCACCATGTCCAATAGAAATCAATTATGTTGTAAAATAAATTGGATTTTCATTGGTGGAGCCTTAACAGAGTCTGCTAATAAGGTATTGAGTGGATGTCACAGGCAGGTGATTGGCTGCATTCCTGTACTGGGAAACGACAGATAAACGGAGTGCAGGGGAATTTATTTACTGGATAATTTTAGCAAATAAGTGATTTAAATGGCATAAGGCAGAGAATGGATGGTCATTGGTGTGAGGCGGCTGACATTAGTGTCACTGGAGCACTAGATTTGTTTTTAGGTTTATGGTTGTATCATGATAAAACACTGTGTGTAGTCTACAACCCTCCTCAGATTTGACTGAATCCAGCATATGTCCAGTGCATGTAGCGTATGTATAAGACTGATGGGGAAACTCTTGCCAGGAGGTGGAGGTGACACACACACTACTGACCAGTCAGAAAATTATCTAGCTGCAAGACTGACAGTGGACCTATGCAGCCAAGGAGGCACATGATGGGAGTACAGGGGGATGGGGTGCTGAAGGCACATGATAGGAGTGCTGGAGGCACATAATGGAAGTACTGGGGGTAGGCTGGAGGCACATGATGGGAGTACTGTGGGGGCCTGGAGGCACATGATGGAAGTACTGGGGGTGGACTGGAGGCACATGATGGGAGTACTGGGGAGAGGTGCTAAAGGCACATGATGGGAGTACTGGGGGGGCTGGAGGCACATGATGGG
>WWET01005302.1:61697-73156 GCA_011038615.1 Limnodynastes dumerilii
CTGGTCCTGCTCCCTTCTAAATCCAGATGGAACTCGCTATAACCTACAGCATCTATCCCCAAGGACATCCTACGTATTCCGCTGCTTGTGAATTACTACGCGTCCTATAAAAAAACATTCATAACCTAACCCAAGGAGCGGGCAGCTTTTCCCAAAGCATCAACCCGGGAACAGCTGTCATGAAGTAATACGTCTCATCGCTGCCAGATCAAATTGGGATCGCGGCCCATTTTTCTGGGGACTGGATACCAGAAGGCTCGTTCCTTGTTATCGTTTCAATATTGCTTTTAGGATGGTAAATTCTATACACAAACACAGAAAATGACAGAAAACATTTTCTCATCAGCATCCACTTATAATATTCATGATTAAACTCTGGTCTATCCGGAATGATAAAGAAAAGTCATAAAGTAAATGCACTTTAAATAAAACTTCAAGTCTTCTGCCAATCTGGTGTGGAAATGGTCCATGGATTTCAGTGTTTTATACTGTATTTTATATATTTATATTGTTTTATATGGGATGCAATTAGCAGTCTTGCTGGCTCTATTTCAAGTATAATACAGCCGCCAGCTGAATTTCCACCCGTTCCCAGTAGCAACAAGCTGCGGGTTAGTGCTTAAGGGGAAGGTTAGGGTTAGGCTGCGGCAATGAAGGGTTAAGGGTAGGCTGCGAGACATGGGGCCTGATCCAGAGCTACGGCCGCAAGCGATCGTACGCCGATCGTAAGCGAAAATTCGTGAAAAAAAGCGCACTACGCATGTGCAGTATGACAACTTCCGGTCGACCGAAGGACATGAGCGTACAGCGCGCGTATTTTCAGCGTATTTTTCGCTCAAGGGGCGTGCGTTTTGTACGACGATAGTCTGGACGCTCGAGTTACTACACAGAGGCGGGGATAGCCATTTAAATTGTACAGTATGGGAGTGCTAAGCCCAGTACGACCAGCGTTACGAAAATTTGCACGTACGCTGGAAAATCTTAGGGTAGGGTTCAGCCGCCGTAAGCAGGTACAATCAATGGGAGTGTTATGGGCGTGAAAGTTTATACGCCCGGGCGAACGTACGCTACGCTCGCGGGCTATTGCGGTCGTAGGTCTGGATCAGGCCCATGGAGGGATGGGTTTGGCTACGGAGGAGGGGAAAAGAAGGGGAAGGTTAGGGTTAGGCTGTGGGACATAAAGGGTTAGCCTGCAGGACATGGAGGGTTAGTGTTAGGCTGCGAGACAGGGAGGGTGAGGGTTAGGCTGGAGCACGTAGTTTTTTAGGTAAGAGGAGGCGTGTCACGGCAGCCTCCAGGGTTAATTAGGTAAAGTCGGTGGGGGGAGGGATGTAAACTAGGCTGGGAGGGAGGGCTGGGGATTGTCCTTAAGGAGGGAAAATGCGCATGGTGACTTATGGTGGGCGGGGCGGGGAAGAGAACTGGAGGTATGTGTATCCGCATCACACACGCAAGTGTGAACCTGGTCCCATGTATCCATTGTGGACAGCAGATTCTGGCCGACTCCCACCGCTACCAGATCCAACAATTCTGGCCAACTCCCACCGCTACTACTCCACAGCGCGCTCATGATATACTGTGGCAGGGGGCCGCAGCTCTGCAACTGAAGCTGGCGGGTCCTGATTCCATTGCCATTGGTGCAACAGGTGCAATGGCTCCGGGGTCCATGCAAGGGCCCACAGGCGTTATCACCGCACCACCACAGCTTCCTATCAGGTTACTTGGGATATCATCAGGGCCAAAGCATGTTTATGGCACCTGGGCCCACAACTCGCTAGATCCGCCTCTGGTGTACACGATACCACCTGCACAATATCGCACATCGGATATTACCATGCAGCACGTCAGATGCAATGCAGCAATGGTTCTGCACCATGGGCTTGTATCAGATGATTGTGCATAATATTGTGTAACTACAACTGGCTTTACATAACGTACATGACTTTATCTAGTGTTTATCCTGCTCAATGAAGCTCAGGACCACGTCCTGCCAGTTTAAGCCTCCTCATTCATGTCTGGAAGGAACTGCGTCCAAGCCGTACGAAAGGCCAAGCGATGTCTACATGACACTGTCGTGTTTGCTGTAACTGGTGATGTTATAGCTCTGTCATGTGTGAGATGTTTTGGAAGCAGAACCAGCAGCGATCTGAGGCTCTGACGCGCTTCAGGCTCTGATCCTGCAGCCGGAGAGAGATTTCCGGTGGGAGCGTGGCATCTCAGCAGCAAAAAACGAACATGACAGGACGGAAGGGATGTTTTTTCATCTTTTCCCAGTAGGAGAGAATTCTTTGACTGTGCTGACAAAAGCTTTGGAATGTCAAGAGCAAGATTGTAACGTCTGTTCCATTCTACTGACATCAGGGAGAAAGATCGAGGGACTTGGGGGCCAGATTTACTAAGCTGCGGGTTTGGAAAAGTGGAGATGTTGCCCATAGCAACCAATCAGATTCTAGATCTAGGTAGAGAATGTCAGCTAGAATCTGACTGGTTGCTATGAGCAACATCTCAACTTTTCCAAACCCGCAGCTTAGTAAATCTGACCCTTGGTGTACATTATGGACAAACCTCTGAGGCCTATAACTTACCTTACGTTTTCCATGTCACGCCAACCTAAAATAGTGGCTGCTTGGACATCTGGAACGGTACGCAGTCCGTTACCATAACTAAAACGAACAGTGTGATTTTATTTATTTTTTCTGTGAATAATTATATTTGTAAGTTTTGTTTTAAAAATAATTCCAAGAATTTATTTATTAACAGGTTTTTATATAGCGCTATCAGATTACATAGCGCTTTACAGAGAATATTTTACATCCAAGTTCCAGCCCCATTGGAGCAACATTCAGCAGGGCTAGTTTATTCAGCAGCCAATTATCCTACCAGCATGTTTTTGGGAGCACCCGAAGGAATCCCACGCAGACATGGGGAGAACATACAAACACCACACAGATGAGGCCTAGTCCGGAAATCAAACTCATGACCTCACTGCTGTGAGACACAAGGGCTACTCACTGAGCCACAGGGCCCCAATTCACAGACTATGGTGAAAAGCAGAAAGTCTTGTGTCTACCTGTAATGTTTTCTGTGGTCTCAGCTTGCAGTATGACAGTATAGGAGCCATCACACGTACACACGCAGAACTGGATCTAGAAGACCGCTGCCACTGTGGTTCGAGCTCCATAGTGGCAGCAAAGTTCTCTTAGCGATTCGCCATGCGATCCTAAAGTCCTCATGTGTGAGGGGATGTGGATCCCCGCTAAGAACGGTCCTATTTTGATGGGGCCGTTCTCTTCCAGACAGTTTCGAACTGGCTGGAATATCGATTGCTTATGCCTCGATGAGGCATAGCAATCGATTCCCAGAGCACCGAACTCGGTGAGCAACCCCACTCCCTAACCTTAACCCTAAGTCATCCTCCCACAGCCTAACCCTAAATCCTCCCCCCCACACCCTAACCCTAAGTCCCCCCCTGCAGCCTAATCCTAAAACCCCCTTCCCCCCACAGCACTGGCACTATTTCGATAAGGCTCTTTTCTCCCAACCAGTTTCGACCTGGCTGGGATATCGATTGCTTATGCCTTGATGAGGCATAGCAATCGATCCTCAGAGCACCGAACACGGTGCTCCAAAAGATGAGCAAACCCACTCTCTAACCCTAAGTCACCCCTCCCCCGCAGCCTAACCGTAAATCTACCCCACAGCCTAATCCTAAATCCCCAGAGAGGGTTACTCACTTCTCCAGTGGTCCGGCAGTGGCTCTTCTGAAAATGAATGGTTGAGTATGCAAATCGCATACTCACCTATTCATAAAAAAAAATTTCTGCAATGGTTCTCATTCGAAATAGGGACAACCGAAAAGAAACTTTCGCAGTGGGGACTCACAACGCATTTGCAGACCGCAAATTGGGACAGTCCTGCCTAGAGAAGAATAGATGGGAGGCATAGGACGTAGAAGGAATTTTTATGGCTGACCAATGGTCTTTGGAGGTCTCTCTGCCTCCACTCTTTTACTTGACACCATATGATTCAACATGGTTTAACCCAGGTGTAAGTTTACAACTGTTTTCCTCTTATTTTCAAACTCTCGATCCGGTCTAATGGGCCAAAGCACAAATCAATCAATCAATAGATGGAACGTGATGAACTCTCCTGGAGAAACTGATCATTCTCTCATCTGTCTTTCTCTACTAATAAGCCTGTGATTAAACGTGGTCTATCTTTCACTACTCAATCTCCAAAGCAGATCTATCTCTTACTTAGTCTATAATATTGATTACCAGGCAGTGTGCTAAAATACAATGAGGAGAGCCTGGGAGTGGCAGAGTACCCCACATGTACAATGTGCAATGCATTCATAGTCTCTCTGCTCTGCAGACTTTCTAGCAGACCTTGAGGTTGATCCAGAGACACGGAAAATCCGCAGTCAGTGCGCTGATCGTAGATGCTGCTGCAAATCAGCACACACCTTGTTTAAAGGCTACAACAATGGTCTCAATAAGTGAAAAAGTAAACTTTGGGCTTCACCAAAGCCATCCTTTCCACCGTGCAGACCAATCATAAATAAGAAAACAGAAGGCTGCACATCTATTCAAATATATGAGATATGTGCAAGTGTATAAATAAATGGTCCTTGGCTGCACCTCTCCATTTATATATTCACTTGCACACATTTCATATATTGGATGAGAAGTGCGGCCTTGTGTTTTTTTGTTACTGTTACTAGTTTACTTTGGGAGCCTGACCCCTCCCCAATATGGCTGCTGCACACTTTTCAAAAGGCAAGAGTGTCTTAACCCAGAGATCCTTAGTACACATATAGCAAACGTAAAGGGACTCACCCACAGAAGTTGTCTTGACCGCTGGGCAGGTGACATTAACCCAATATAGCTATATTGTGACCTAAACCTCCTTTTTATGTATGTGCTGACACATAAAGTCAGATTTACTAAGCTGCGGGTTTGGAAAAGTTGAGATGTTGCCCATAGCAACCAATCAGATTCTAGCTGACATTCTCTAGTATGTAATAGGAAAGTGAGAGCTAGAATCTGATTGGTTGCTATAGGCAACATCTCCACTTATCCAAACCCGCAACTTAGTAAATCTGGCCCATAGTGTTATATAATGTTTGTTTGAACCCATTAATAAATTATATTATTGGAAGGAATCCAGACTTATGAAAACATATCTGATCGCTCCTTGCGCATATGCATTAGCTCCTCTATCTTGGTCATTCCCTGCATTGGTGCATTCCAGAAAACCATTTAAATAGTAAGCTAGGTTCCTAAGTCGAGGAGAGTGGCCTCATGCTCTTGTGTGGAAGTAAACGGAGATCCGGTTTGGAATCCGCGCAGGTGCTGCGTTTAGAGCTCCGAATGTGCATTTGTTTGGATATGAAGCACTTGGCATGTGGGGTTTTTGTAACATTTTGTAGTATTTTTTTTTTTGTTTTTTTTAAATAAATTGGCGTTTTAAATTCTGATCCCAAAATACTTGATACCCAGCAGTCCTTAATAGGTCTCCTCAATGCAGTCTCTGGTACTCAGGGGGAGGTAGAATTGCTTTTTCTCGATTAATACCCCCTTCCCTTCATTATTTAACCTCTGGTGCCCTGGAACCACAGCTGCATGTCCCATTGACAGACAGTAATAAAACATGTACCCTGCAGACAGTACAGCAGCAGAGATTAGACTTATCCCCCATACTGTGCCACACACACTATCTGCCGATCAATAGGCAATGCTTAGCTTGTGTCTTCTCTTAATGACACTGTAGATTCCTTGTGATGTTGCAGTATTTTGCTGCTTAGCCATTTCCTACACTCGCTCTTTGGCCTTTTCCCTTGCATTAAATCTTAATGATAAATGCTTCTGACATTTTACCACTTCATAATGAATGCCTGTGACATGCAGGAGAGAGGTCTGCAAGTCGCTGATTGTAGTACACACAGCTTTGGTGCTTCACTCGAGAAGATGTGTAGAGATAGAACTCGCCTGCCTCAGTTATATAGATTTCTAGCTCTAGAACACACATGTGCATGGACCCTATTGTAATATATACAGGCTGTAAGTGACCTCTGCTTCGCAGGATATATCTATGTCCGTGAGATGCGTTTTTCCTGTATTACAGCCTGACAAACGTTTGCTAGTTTATAGTTACTTTTCCTGGGACTTTGACCACTTCAGAGAATCCTATATTTAGGATAATCGGCATATGGGTTATATCCAAATGTCTGATTATGATGCGATCGGTTCCCAGAATGAAAGATTTTGCAATAGAAAAAATGTCCATAAGGAGAGCCGTATAAATATATAATGGAGGGAGGGTCCCTAAGAGCACGGTGCTCCGATAGGTAAGCCTTCAAACTAACCCCAGACCCTTCCCCTAATTCTGACCCTAACCCTCCCCTTCCATTATCCTAAACCAGGGACGGCCCTAGGTTTTGCGGGCCCCTAGGTGAAAATTTGGAAGGGGGGCCCATCAAAGAATATCACATTATAATAAAAAAAATTTAAGTTTACACACTGTACAATATCAAAAATCACAAAAAAAGATTCTTTATTCCCCTTCTTATTGTGCCCATGTTTTTATTTATTCCCCTCATTGTGTGGCCATCATCATTATGGCCCTTCTTATTGTGCCAATAATGGCCCAGATTCAGGACTACGCTTCTGTGCGACACGTAAAATTGTGATTTTGTATGTACTGCGCATGTGCATGACAGATGATCCGCTACTCTGAGCGTATGGGCCATTCACGTATTATCTGCGTATCTGCTATGCCATGGACCGCCTCTGCCCTAAACCTAACCCTCCCTTCTCCCTAGCCTGACCCTAATACTCCCTTCGTTATAGCCTAACCCTAGGACCCCCCTCCTAGCAGCCTGCCCCAATCCTCCCTTTTTATGGCCCTAACCTAAACCCTCCCTTTCTAAGAGCCTAACCCTAAACCCCCCTAACACTAAAAGACCCCAGAGAGTTTACTCACCTTTCCGAAGCTGTCAGCGGTGGGTCTGCGACCATAACCCTCCATTCCCCGCAGGGTTATTCACCTCTCTGGTGGTCTTACCCTAACCATCCCTTCCCCGCAGCCTGACCCTAATTCTCCCTTCCCCGCAGCCTGACCCTAATTCTCCCTTCCCCGCAGCTTGACCCTAACCCTAACACTAAAAGTCGCTGGAGAGGTTACTCACCTATCCTGTGGCAGGTCCGGCACCACTTCCAAAATTAAATGGGCCTATCTCCCTTCCCCTTAAATCTAAAAATCCCCGGAGAGGGTTACTCACCTCTCTGGTGGTCCGGCGGTTTCCGAAAAGAGATGTGAGTATGCTGATCGTCGTATTCACCCATTCATAAAAACATTTTCTAAAAGTGCTGCCTTTCAAAATAGAGACAGCCAATAAGGAACTTTCGTCTGTCTCTATTTCTAAAGTCAGCGCATCGGAGCGGAGACCGCAACTGAATGTAGACAGGGTTATGCAGAGCCAGTTATGTACAAGAATATGTGTTAGGTCAAAGAGCTAAAAGAGGTATAATAAAATACAGCCATTATTTTACCAGCATTCCAGCCACCCGGTGTACAACACAGAGATTTATAGGGACCTTTTATACAATACAGATAATGGGACGTATTCAGAGATCTGTTTTTCCAAGAAGTTCAGTGCGTATTTTTACGATCTGTTGAACTGCGCATGCGTAGTAACTAAATTTACGCTATCTACATCGATTTAACACACGGAAGTCCATTAGGCACAGACTTGTGAATCGCACGTGAGACAATACGTACGGAGGGGCAGGGTTGTAATCCCTCCGTGGACAGATACGTTTTATCTTAATGACAACCATTCAATACACAGCATCCTAGTTACTACCACTCAATACAGAGAGTATCCTAGTGACCACCATTCAATACATAGAGTATCCTAGTGACCACCATTCAATACAGAGAGCATCCTAGTGACCACCATCCAATATAAAGAGAATCTCACTGACTACCACTCCATCCAGAGAGCATCCTAGAGACCAACTAATCAACTAATACAGAGAACATGCTAGTTACCACCATCAATACAAAGAGCATCCTAGGGACCAAAACCCAATACAGAGAGCAGCCTAGTGACCACTACCCAATACAGAGAGCATCCTAGTGACCACCACCCAACTGTTGAACTGCGCATGCGTAGTAACTAAATTTACGCTATCTACATCGATTTAACACACGGAAGTCCATTAGGCACAGACTTGTGAATCGCACGTGAGACAATACGTACGGAGGGGCAGGGTTGTAATCCCTCCGGGGACAGATACGTTTTATCTTAATGACAACCACCCAATACACAGCATCCTAGTTACTACCACTCAATACATAGAGTATCCTAGTGACCACCATTCAATACAGAGAGCATCTTAGTGACCACCATCCAATATAAAGAGAATCTCACTGACTACCACTCAATACAGAGAGTATCCTAGTGACCACCATTAAATACAGAGAGCATCCTAGTGACTACCATCCAATATAAAGAGAATCTCACTGACTACCACTCCATACAGAGAGCATCCTAGAGACCATCAACTAATACAGAAAACATGCTAGTTACCACCATCAAATACAAAGAGCATCCTAGGGACCAAAACCCAATACAGAGAGCAGCCTTGTGACCACTACCCAATACAGAGAGCATCCTAGTGACCACCACCCAATACAGAGAGTATCCTAGTGATTACCATCCACTACAAAGAGTGTCCTAATGAACAACCCCCCACACAGAGAGTATCCTAGTGACCTCCACTCAACACAGAGAGCAATTTAGTGACTATCATTCAAATAAGAGAGCATCCTAATGTCCACCATGTATTACAGAGAGTATCTTTGTGATCATCACTCAATACAGAAAGATAATTAGGCGTCCAGGGTGACCTCAAAAGGCCACCAGCCTTCAGGAAAAAGCCCAATCTCTAAGTAGTTTTTTTTGACAACATTATGTTCCCTTCAGAGGCGGAACTAGTGAGTTGTGGGCCCAGGTGCAAAAAATATGCTTTGGCCTTGATAATATCCCATGTAACCCAGTGAGGAGCTTCGGCGGTGCGGTGATGACGGCTGTGGGCCCTTGTATCAGCATGGGCCCTGGTGCAGCTGCACCTGTTGCACCAACGGTACTTCCACCCCAATTCCCTTTTCAAGTGTCAGCCTTGGTCTACAGCATTTTCTATAATGAATTCACTTTGGAACCCTGAGGTGATATTGTATTAAAATGTCTGTGTTTAAACCAATGACATCTCTACTGTTTAAATATCTTCCTGTTTATTTAATATAAAGAGAAAACAATTGATGTTACACACTGTCTACTTGCCAGGGAATACAGAAATATTTTCACATTCTTTTCTATAATTAGCTGAATGTCCTGTATTTAGTAACAGCATTAATCTGTGTCTACAGGTCTGTCGGGATCTTGTTGGCGAGGTATTTATATTCCATTTATACTTTTGAGGTCTGTTAGAGACTAAAAATATCAGATAATTACTCACAATAAGCTAGATATAAATATTTTGGGCCCAGTAAAATGCAAAATGCAAATGATATAAAATGTTACAATCAAAAGTTTGTGGACACATGGGGTCAAATCAGGAGTTATGCGTCCATTACGTGTCATCGCGTAGCGTAATTTCTATGCGCTCCCCTCGGCCGTACGTAACTTATCCGTGTTACGCTTTCCAAACCCTACCTTAACTTTTCCAAGCGTAACTCCTGAGGGCCGTAATGGCTGCACGTACTTACGCTCCTAAGCCATGCCCATACTGTACGATTTAAATGCCTCACCCCGCCTCCGAAGCATAATTATGTGTGTGTCGTATGGCTGGCACGCCCCTTCGTATGCAGTTACGATGAAGATACGTGACTGGCCCTTACGCTCTGAGTTACGTGGCGTAACATGCGCCGTGCGCATGTGCAGTAAGTACTAATGGGCGCTTTTACGCTGGCGGCTAACATAAAATCACTCGCGTACGTAGTTCTGGATCTACCCCATGATGCAAAAACTTCTTTCAAATTTCTCTTTCAACTCTTCTTGCTCTTGTGCTATGTGTATGGTCTCACGTGGCCGCATTGGATTTTGTGTGACCCTGGGCTGGATCCAGAATGAAGTAAGTCAGGAGACTGAGACTAGAAACTCGCGTAAGCCCCATGACAAGTAATATCGGTGAATGCACGCGGCAGATGTTGTGCTAACGTAACTTAATACAGCAGTTCCCTCTCTTAAGCAGGGCACGCACTGAAGGCCGTATTCACACCTAAGAAGCTTCTGCTTCTTAGGTGCGTCTATATAGGAAATGACCTACTGCGCATGCGTTATGGGTCATTTATGCAATTTACGTACCAGTTAGGTAGGTAGATTGCCTCCGTGCGGTCTCTGAATAGTTTCGTTTGAAAGAGGCGGAGTCATTCGCCTCGGGGAGTGATTAGGTAGAAGTGGAAGGGATTTAGATGAGCCGGGGAGGGTGGAGGGGAGGCAGTGTGGAGTTTCTTTCTTAAGGAGGGAACTACTCACGGTAAGATAAGGTTGCCCTAGGGCATAAGGTCAGTGCTGCCGAGAGGGGGGGGAGGGGGTACTAATTACCCGGACCTGACGAGGGGCCCGGGTATGTGCTGTGCAGCACTAGAGGTAATTTAACTATTAAAAAATTACTTCCCTTTATTTATTTATGTAGTCCGGAGATTCTTTTGGGTGAGGAGGGTGGGAGGGGGGTAGAGGGGCAGTGGTCCGTTGTCAGCCCCGTGCGCAGTAACCATTGGTGTTAGTGGGAGATGTCCTGACTCCTGTAGCAACGCTGGGGACGATTTCCCGACAGGCAGCCAATCAGAGCTTAGCACAGGCAGCCAATCAGAGCTCAGCACAGGCAGCCAATCAGAGCTCAGCACAGGCAGCCAATCAGAGCTCAGCACAGGCAGCCAATCAGAGCTCAGCACAGGCAGCCAATCAGAGCTCAGCACAGGCAGCCAATCAGAGCTCAGCACAGGCAGCCAATCAGAGCTCAGCACAGGCAGCCAATCAGAGCTCAGCACAGGCAGCCAATCAGAGCTCAGCACAGGCAGCCAATCAGAGCTCAGCACAGGCAGCCAATCAGAGCTCAGCACAGGCAGCCAATCAGAGCTCAGCACAGGCAGCCAATCAGAGCTCAGCACAGGCAGCCAATCAGAGCTCAGCACAGGCAGCCAATCAGAGCTCAGCACAGGCAGCCAATCAGAGCTCAGCACAGGCAGCCAATCAGAGCTCAGCACAGGCAGCCAATCAGAGCTCAGCACAGGCAGCCAATCAGAGCTCAGCACAGGCAGCCAATCAGAGCTCAGCACAGGCAGCCAATCAGAGCTCAGCACAGGCAGCCAATCAGAGCTCAGCACAGGCAGCCAATCAGAGCTCAGCACAGGCAGCCAATCAGAGCTCAGCAGAGGCAGAGAGGAAATCA
>WWET01005302.1:83432-95820 GCA_011038615.1 Limnodynastes dumerilii
AAAGAGGTGTGCCGCTCCTTGGCCATTTGATTGGGAGTAGGCAGAACTCACTGCCAACTTGTTGGTTCTGGAGATTGCCCCTATTGTTGTAGCCATTGAACTTTGGGTGGACACACTGCAGAACAGATATATTCTTTTGTGGTAGACAACCTTGGGGTGGTTTAGGCAACCAACGGGCCTGAGCCAGGTACTATCCAAAAGATCGATAAAGTCAGAAAGAAGATGAACTGACTAAATTTTTCCTTTCCCGGATCTGCATCATGAAAATCCTTTGTTCTATAGAGATGACGGTGTGCATCTATCTCCCCAGGGTATTGTTTTGGTTATTAAGGAATTGCTGCGGTGGTAGTGGTGAGGGAATAAGGTATGGAAGGCACATCCCTCAGGTTGAATTAGGAAGCCAAGCCCTGTGACTGGGTTCCAGTCTACCTCTTTGGTATAACCGTGGTGTGCAATATGAAGGGCCCGTGCATCGTGCATGACTTTGTGGGGGCTGCCTGTCCTCCCTTTGTTTATTTACATAAGCTGAAGCCCCCTACCTGCTATCAGGGTCACCAGGCTCTACCCAAAATCAATAGTCATCCACTTCCAATAATAAAATCTATGCCCCCTTTAAGTCTTTATTTTACGGTATAGGATTGAATGGTGCGAATGACGAACCATAGGTAGTTTAAACATTTCTTTTTTTTGTCTGTCACAATTTTTTTTAACATTTTCCAAATAAAACCTTTATGAAAGCTTTTTTATGTGACAAATTGATGGAAAAAGTGATACAATAAAGATTGTTCATTGTTTATACAGGTTGAAATTGTCAGTATTTTTATGTAGACTATAAATCAAATAAACAGCAGGGATAAACGTTCATATAACGGTCTGAAACCAAACCCAGGGAAAGAAAATTCTTTCATAACTACGGGGTCGTAGACAGAGGGGGGATAGGTGGGGGGTGAAGGGTAGAAACTTTAATAAAAATATATTGGTGTTCTTCTTTACAAAAAATCCCTCCTGGCATTCCAATTACTCCAGACTTGGACCTGCAAATCATTTCATCCTTTTTCTAATAATGTTTTTCATCTAAGATAGTAAAAAATGGTGAATCGGATCCAGATTTGCTATTCTGATGTATCCAGCCTTCCGTGCCATGAGGGGATTTCAGGATTCTAAATGTTGGGAGCTATGCACCAGCGGACGCAAGTGTTATATTCCGTTCTACAGAGAGATTGCTGTCCATTCATACGTAGAGTGTTTGACGGCCAGCAACCACACTGGACAAACGCTAGATGGAGAAGGAGGGGTGTTGCTAAGGGATCCAGGATTCTCTGGTCTCGTCCCTGTAATCGTTACTATTGTCATCATTAGTAGTTATACCAGGGGTAAATCTTTATGCCTAAACCTGCTGTAGTTGTGATTTTGTTTAAATTCAGTTATTATCTTGAACTGGAACTGAATCAGAAGCAGGGAGATTGCCAAACACTTCAGGGAGTCAGGGAGATCACCCATTCTTCAGGGAGTCAGGGAGATCACCCACTCTTCAGGGAGTCAGGAAAATCACCCACTCTTAAGGGAGTCAGGGAGATCACCCACTCTTAAGGGAGTCAGGGAAATCACCCACTCTTCAGGCAGTCAGGGAGATCACCCACTCTTCAGGGAGTCAGAGAGATCACCCACTCTTCAGGGAGTCAGGGAGATCACCCGCTCTTCAGGGAGTCAGAGAGATCACCCGCTCTTCAGGGAGTCAGGGAGATCACTCACTCTTCAGGGAGTCTCCTTGAGCTAAGAACTCCATTTCTCTTCCCAAATCCTTCCCCCAGTCCCTGAAAACATCTACTCTTCTCCAATCCCCCCTCACCAATACACATGTAGTCTGGTAAAGGGCACCTTGGTGGTCCAAACCTGATTGAGCCCAGCAGAGGGGAGAATTTCTGGCCATGTTTTAGCAAAACAGCCTTTATTTGCGACGCACAAAAGTGTCAGGGCTTATGAACTGCGTTTTGACCAAATATGGCCATTTGTCAGCAGATCTGGGTGGAATTTGGGTGGAATCGGGACGTGTCTTATTGTGTCCCCCTTTTGGGATTCTAAATGTTGGGAGCTATGATCACAGGACATTATCACACGATCCACCGCAAAGTAAAACTCCGTCCAGTACGGCCCTCAATCTTTACTTACTTTTAGAAAATGAACTTCGCTGATGTTTTATTGGCTCCCTGGAGTTTATTTTGCGATGATCTACTCGTACAATAACCATTTTTACTTTGCACTATAATAAAACCTGACAGCAGAGAAATACCAGAGACCACAATTTATGCTGCAAACACTGTCGAGCGCCTCGGCTTTATTACAAACCTAAACTGCGGCTCACTGAGAAGTTTCATTAAGTCCAGATGGAAATGTGTATGTTCTGCAAAGCTTATTATCTTCCTTTCTTAACTGTCATTTGCTCCAGAATTAAAATAAAAATAAGCGGCAGAGTGTTTACCCCGGCACACAATGAAGTATCGGAGTCTGTGTGCGATGAGCCGGGTCATTATGAACAGCGTTACGGAGAGCGGACACGCTCATGGCTCAAAAGTGATTAGGGCACAGTCACCGCTTGGTGTTTACAAACAATCATATTGTCACTAGGCAGGAGACTAATGCTGTTTTATAATTCATTAGACTATGCAAGGTACATTATCACCGTATTCGAGCTGTATGCAAAAATTAACGTATCCTGCACTTAATAAATCCTCAGTCAACAAGTTAATAGTTGAAGTGCGATCCTGACAAGCATAGAATTCCACCTCTGAACACATATGCAAGTATGACAAGTTGCATTTGGATAAAGCTGGATACTTACCTCATTGGGTGTGGGTCCCCGCTAAGAATATAAATATAAATATATATTTCAATAGGGCCGATTCTCCCAGCCAGTTTCGAACTGGCCGTGATATCGATTGCTTATACCTCTATGCCACTTACCACAGTGCTCCGATAGGTAAGTGTAAAGACTACCCCAACCCTTCCTCTAATATTGACCCTAACCCACCCCTTCTATTACCCTAACCCTCCCTTCCCCACAGCCTGACCCTATCACTCCCTTCCTCGCAGCCTGACCCTAATACTCCCTTCCTAAGAGTATAGACCTAACCCCTCCCCCCAAAAAAAAGTCTCCAGAGAGTGTACTCACCTCTCTGGAGCTATCAGCGGCGGGTCCGGCGAAAGTGAATGGGTGAGTATGCCGATCGGCACACTCACTTATTCATAAAAAAACATTTTCTGAAATTGCTGCTAATCTAAAGGAACTGTCAGATGTCTCTATTGCTAAAGGCAGCCCATCGGAGCGGGGACTCCCACCGGCAATTATCAGGCTGCTCATACAATTCCAGAGCATTGGGACCAATACAACGCATTCACAATCTTAATTTGAAGAGATAAGAAAGGTTGCATAGAATGCTTTGGTTTTATGAATGACCTAAAACTCACAATTACGATTGTGCAACGTCAGACAAATCACAGCCGCAATGCCCGTATTGCGACAGTTCATCTTGTGGCTGGGAAGCCGGTCCTGAGATCCCTGGGGATCAGAAGATTCCAATGTTGATAGGTAAGTATTTATCCTAACCCTAACTATCCCGTTCCCATAGCCTAACCTTAACCCTTGCCTAACCATCTGCATCCTAACCCTAACTTTCAACTCTCCGCAGCCTAACCCTAACCTTCCCCCTCTAGAAATCTAACACTAACGGCATGTGGAATGGGTACTTTGCCGTCATAGGTTCTATATGGAAATATTCCCCTGCCAGGCCTGGCAACAGAAATCTTGGGGCCCAGTACACTCATGTATCCCTCCTTAATAGTGTATTGCAGGGGTCCCTCTGAACCTTGGGGCCTGTCACAGCTGCCCCCCTTGTCTCCCCCTGTCTCCGGGCCTGTCCCCTGCACTGTCCTCACATGTATGAGCTTTCCACATGCCAAACCCTACCTTAAGTTTCCGCATGTGGAAGGCGGAATGGTGGCTTTGCAACACTCTTACCGTATGATGACCATTCCGTATCGCACCCACCGCGTGTATCTCTTATGCATGCTGAGTGGACCTGTCCATCGTGTGGAGACGGAATTCTGCATTGGACGGATGCCATCCGATGCAGAATTCCTATCTACTTGTACGTAGTGTGCAGAAGTCTCCAATAGTTATTAGTTCTGGGTCCGGTCCAAGGACTTTGGCGATAGATATTGATTTGGTTGTGACCAGTGGACCGCGTGTATCTCTTATGCATGCTGAGTGGACCTGTCCATCGTGTGGAGACGGAATTCTGCATTGGACGGATGCCATCCGATGCAGAATTCCTATCTACTTTTACGTAGTGTGCAGAAGTCTAAAATAGTTATTAGTTCTGGGTCCGATCCAAGGACTTTGGGATAGATATTGATTTGGTTGTGACCAGTGGCATAACAACTATGGGTGCAAGGGTTGCAGCTGCTACGGGGCCTGGTGAAAATGGGGGGAATCCATGCATGGGCGGAACATGGAGGCTTGAGTCTGGATGGACTGGACTGGGGGCGGAGCTACTATGAGTTATTTTTCACCATTATTAACAACTAGTCTAACGCCTGCAAAATCTGGGTCTGACGCGGGGGTTGGGGTGTTACTGCTCGGGAGGACTGTGAGACAGTGTGGCAGCAGGTAAAGGGAGGGAGTGGGGCACCCAGACAGCAACTATTCTGCTCCCAGCCCATGCGCAGTAGTGACGCAATGGAGTGGACGCCTCTGTGCATGCGTATAATGGTAGGAGCCGAATGGTATATACATATATGACCCACAGTAGGTTTAAATACAGCAGCATAAATCATACATTACGGAAGAGTGTTGTGAGACATAGGTGAGGATGGTAGGGAATCTTACCCTGTAATAAAGCTATTCCTCACCATACACAGGGACAGAGAAGGCAGCTATTTCATCAGATCAGTCCCTCTGCACTGTGTTATTTTGGAGTGTGATAGAGCCACAGGAAGAACAGGAAAGAAGAGAGATCAGACTGAGAAGCAGAGCAAGGATGGGTGCCCTCTAGTGGCCGGAGAATGAAATACGTTAATTTTTTTTTAGAAAGGATACACATATATTGCTAAGCTGAGGTGTACACTACAGTACCATCAGTCTCACCCTCATTGTGGCCCTACTGCTCTGAACTGATATTGATAAAACAGAACACACCAGCCTTGATAGAAACCCCCCTCCCCCACCAGGTAATATTGTATTGTATATTTGATGTTTGATGTTTGCAGCCATTATCATTTTATTGTTTCCATAAATGGTGCTTTATTTTTACATTGTGTTAATGAGCTGGTCATAAAGTGAAACACACTTCCCCAGGCTGGCTTTGACAAGCGGATTTCTGTAATATACATATATGACATTATCATTTTATTGTTTCCATAAATGGTGCTTTATTTTTACATTGTGTTAATGAGCTGGTCATAAAGTGAAACACACTTCCCCAGGCTGGCTTTGACAAGCGGATTTCTGTAATGTCATAATCTTTTATTAACGTCACGCTGCAATTAAACATCAAGGGCATGATACAGACTATGTATGTGTATGTTTCAACATGAGATTAAAAGGAGATAAAGGGCAAATATAATTAATTGAATTAAATGTCAATTAAGGTAATAAAATGCAAATGTAAAGGGTAATTAAGAGCAGATTTTGCTAAATTATCTATGATTTACCAGTAGGCTTATTGACAGCATTTTTTTTTTATAAAAGACAAAACCTGTTGTGTTGCATAATTTCTATAATATATTCTTAAAGGTTTAGCCTGTAATAAAATGTGTTTTTAAAATCTTGCTGACTTAAGCTGGCCATAAACCAGAGCGATTATTGTTCTGATCCTACAATTATCGTGGATCGGGCCAAAAATCGCTCTAGTGAGTGTTACAGATAGATTTGTAAAAACTCAGATTATCTTCCCAGACAGGCTCAGGGACGATAACCTGATCGAAGGGAATTCCCGATGATTATCATCCCAAGGGGACGATATCTTGTAGTGTGTGGGAAAGTCCGATTATCGGACCTTGTACCTCCACCTCCTAGCTGTAGTTTCCCTGTCTTTCTGACTACTGTGAGCTAGCTGTAGAACCTCTCATGCGGACAGCAGTCAGTGTGAGACGTTCTGCACAGAGAGGACACAGCGCTGCAGAACCTCTCACGGGACCGGATCCAGATTTAAGAGCGTCAGGTGATTTACGCATGCAAGGTGCATGCGCCCTCCAAATGTTACGCTAGGATTACTATAGTAATCCTAGCGTTTAAGCAATCAGACGGAACTTTGTTCCGTCCGAGCCCATTTGCGTGCAAATGGGCTGTGCTTCCCATCCGCCCGCTAAACCAGAGCGATTATTGGCCTGATCCTACAATTATCGTGGATCGAGCCAAAAATCACTCTAGTGAGTGGTACAGATAGGTTTGTAAAAACTCAGATTATCTTCCCAGACAGGCTCAGGGACGATAATATGATCGAAGGGAATTCCCGATGATAATCATCCCGGACAGCTGTCAGTGTGAGACGTTCTGCACAGAGAGGACACAGCGCTGCAGAACCTCTCACAGTGTGTAAAATTTTGTTGAGAAATGTTTTATTCAGTCAGCCAATAGGCTGGCTGCATGGGACTCCTGTCAAGATTGACAATTGCATCTGACTCCTGTTGAGATTGACAGGAGTCCCAACCAATCAGAGTGAGACTGCCAATAGGCTAGCTGCATGATCTCATTCAGAGATTATCGCTCCCAGCCAAGTGGCAAACGAAGGATTTTAAAAGGGGGGTTTACAATATGTGTAATACATGTGGGCAGGACCGTAACTAGGAGTGAGCGATAGGGGCGGCTGCACTGGGCGCAAATCTTAAGGGGGCACCAGTAAGTTAATATTTATAATTAAATTGACTTGGAATTCAGGGTCTGGGGGCACTATTTTTCATTTTTGTCCCTGACACTAAAATTTCTAGTTACGGCTCTGCATGTGGGGCATATTAGCATATCTCCCCATTTTGGAGCCCGAAAACGTGACAAATAAGCTCTGCCCCGTTCAAGCTCTGATCCCGCCCCACCCCCCTGTCAGTGCAAAAATTACCCATAGCCTGTTAGCATGTGTGTGTTAGGGAATTAGACTGTAATGCGGCAGAGGCTGAAGTACTGTTTAAAATTGTAAAGAGCTTATTAATATGATGTTAAAAAACATATGTAAAATAATAATACTGATAATATGGTCGTACTATCTGACTGCCAAAATATCTAAGGCGTCCATTAACGTTCTTTGTGAAAGCCGGAAGTTTATCATGTAGATTGAAAAAAAATACAAATAAAAGAAATCTACAGTAAGGAATTGCGATGTTATTGTCTGTAACAAGTCCTGTTTTTGATATTTTTTAAAAATTTATAATTTACCTATTTTACACATTAAAATAGTAATTTTATATTGCAGGAACAGATCTAATAGCAATAGCAGTACACAATGCAT
This sequence comes from Limnodynastes dumerilii, assembly GCA_011038615.1. Classification (NCBI taxonomy): domain Eukaryota; kingdom Metazoa; phylum Chordata; class Amphibia; order Anura; family Limnodynastidae; genus Limnodynastes; species Limnodynastes dumerilii. The sequence continues at coordinate 90,929 of WWET01005302.1, forward strand.
TAGTGGAGCACATTACACAATGTACAGAGCCTGTGTCAGTGTATAAGCACTGTTGAATATGTTGTGACACATTTACCATCCTCACCTGCTTTCCTGTTGCAGCACAGGCCAGGATCATCTTCTTCCAAACAGTCCACCCTACATGGCAGCTAGACCATGCCCCTTTCGCGGCACCCGCGAAGCCACGCCCTTTTTCAAACCCCCCCTGAGTGCGCCACTGCAGCCTCTGCGTGTGTGGCGCCGATATCGGGACCTTTCCCTAGGGGAAAATCGTCCCAAATATCGGCCACCACACGCTGGGAGCAATAATCACTCTAATGTATGGCCAGCTTAAGGGTCGTATTCAGAGAACCATTTTTTTTATGTATGCAATTATACGCACGGCCGGCGCAAGGAAACACCCACCAACAACCCCGACACTCCCCTCTCCCGGATGTGCTGTCGGGGACCACTCTTTATGTGTGTACTTACGGACGTATATGTGCTCCATCCGTGCGATTCTTTATAACTGCGCCTCCATGCGTTCATTTAAATGCCTCGCCTCGCCCACTTTTATGTAAATTTTCAAGTACATATTTCTATGCTGCTCATCCGCATGTAAGTGCGATTCACATAAACGTGCCTAAAGCACTTACGAGCGTATTCAACGTAATTTACGTAAATAAAGTTACTACGCTTGCGCAGTTGATCCGATCCTAAAAATACGCACGAAACTCCCCGTGAAAATTCTCTGAATACGGCCCTAAATAGCAGTATGTCAGTGATTTAGCAAAATGGGTATTTAATACATTCAGATTCTTAGACAAGTCCTAAATATTTTGCAGACATATTGGGATATAGGGATACATTTGCGTATAACACACTTACCTGCCTGATGGACTCCTGCTCAGCAGCGCTGGAATGGAGGATACCGGAATGACTTTAATGCCTGCTTGAGAGTTCCCGGATTAATTGTGACGCTTGCTGGACAGTTCGGCGTTCGACCAGAATGTTTGTTGGACACTTCTGGGTTCTACACAGCATGGATGGGTGAGTATTATTCTAAATGTTATTTTAAATGTTAGAGTTAGGGATAGGGTTAGGATGCTGTTAGGAAAGGGTTAGGATTGAGCCTATAAGGAGAGTCTTAGGGTTAGGCTGTGGAGAGGGGATGGAGTCTATAAGCAATGCCGTTTCTAGATCTAGCATAGCCCAGGGCAGAAAAAAATTCTGGCACCCCCCCCTTCCCCTCAAAAAAATTTTTTATAAACTTTTTTTTATTTAAAAAGGTATGCATCCGCTTGTATGTGCATGGCTATCCACTTCTGTCAATTGCTGTGTGCCCAGCCTCTAACTGTACCCCTTATATGTGTCAGCCTCCTTTTATGCCCCCCTATATATGTTCAGCCTCCTTTTGTACCCCCTTAAATGTAATAGCCTCCTTTTGTGCCCCTTTATATATATTTAGCTTCCCTTTGTGCCCCTTCATATATATATTTATCCTCCTTTTGTGTCCCCTCATATATTTTTAGTCTCCTTTTGTGCCTCCTCATATATATTTATCCTCCCTTTGTGCCCCTTTATATATATTTATCCTTCCTTTGTGCCCCATTATATATATTCAGCCTCCCTTCGTGCCCCATCATATATATTTATCCTCCCTTTGTGCCAAGAGCGGGTAACTCACCGGTTTGTAGAGCCTGATGTCTGTCTGAGTTTTCGCCAGAGCCCCTGAAGGTGGGGATGGACTGGAGCTGGTAGGACTCGTCAGGATAGGCACCTTTAGAGAAAACCCGGGAGAGGAACAGGAAGGACAAGTTAGAAAATCAGATTAGACAGCAGGAAGATAGCAGTGGGAAACAGGCCGGTCAGAAGAAACCACACCGGGACTAACAATACAAAAAACACAGAACGGACTCTGAGGACAAGATGGGACTGACGGGACAGACTGGACGTACAGTACAGACAAGGACAATCACACTCACACTCAAACAGCGGGAACCCCCAAGGGGTTAACAGACACAGTCAGACAGGAAAAATGAGGAGTACACAGATATGGGAAAAACACCAAGGAGAGAGAGTGGGAACAAGAGACAAGTAGGAACAATGGCAAGGAAACTGGGCAGGAATGAATCAGGGCACTCAAGATCAAGAAAGAGCACAAAGGCACAAGGCAAAGAGAGAGCAAGCAAGACTGGCACAGAAACGCTAAGAGAAACTATAACCAGCACCTTCAGCAGGTGCTGGAGGCTATTTACCTGGGAGCTGGCCAATGAAAACAGGCAGAGAGCGCGCCAACGGAAGGTACTGGTGTTGCTGCGGCAACCAGGACGCCTGCAGTGTGGAGCCGACAGAGGAATGAAAAGAGCGTCTGCGTTGCCTTGGCAACGTCAGACGCACAGCGCCGGAAGACAGTGGGAAGGCAGAGACCGTGCGCCTGAGGAGAGGGACGGATGCCAGGGCTGGAGAAGCGGCTGAAGGTAAGGAGGAAGGCGCTGCAGGGGTGAGTATAGGTGCGGGAAGGCTGAGACCAGCAGTCATCATGCGAAGATGTCGGTGCTGGCTGACACTTTGTGCCCCTTTATATATATTTATCCTTCCTTTGTGACCCCTTATATATATGGCGGTGGCCATTAATATGCAGTCAGAAATGGCCTTGTGCCGTTCTCAGCGTTGAACCACACCCGATGAGGGTAGGGTTAGGGTAAGGGTAGGGTTATTGGGCCTGATGCAGAACAACGCTTGTGAGCGAATTTACACGTGGCGGAGACGTAAAATCACCTTTTGGTAAGTACTGCGCATGCGCACCATAAAAAAATACGTTCAGTAACGTAGCGTAATTGTGAACGTATGGGCCATTCACGAATGTGTCACGTAAATCCTTACGTGTGGGAGTGCCAATTTTACGTGAGTTCAAAATACGTCAGAATTACGTTAAGTAGGCGGGGGTTTGTATTTAAAGTGTACAGTATGGGCGTGCTTAGCTGCGTAAATTCGTGTTGCCCATACGTACGTGTGCGGATCACTGCGGTTACGTTGGCAAAAGTTAAGGTAGGGTTTGGAAAGCGTATCTTGACAAAATACGTACATTCAAGAGGTGAGCCTAGGGGAATGTATAGAAGGTACGCACGCAAAAATACGCTACGCGAGTAAATGTACAGCAAACGTAGTTCTGGATCTACCCCATTGTTTGTAATAACCCTGTCTAGTACATTTTTGTTGACATTCATCTACTGTCGGCCTAATCTTGTTGAATGTATGAATGTAACAAAAATGGCTTTATAACTTATACACTGTACTACACCCAACACATATTATTCATGATTTCTGGAGTTAAGGTAGAAAATGGCATTTTTTTGTTTAGTTACGGTTAGGGTTTTTTCAGTTAGGGTCTGATCCAGAGATGTCGGCTATATGAATGCTCGCTACCTGTCGCAAACACGTAACACATTCTAGACGGCCTTGCACCCTCATCCAGAGGCGGATGGAAGGTCATTCTGTGTCGATCTTTGGATCGGGTCGACTTGGAGCAAGTGGTGTTGGAATACAAAGAAGTATGTATGGTCTGTAACACATGGTTGTATTGCACTGCAATGTACAGTTGTCAGCAATGCACATAACTGATGCTAAGCCCTATATTCTAGACGCACATTTCTATTTTATCTATAAGCAGGTGTTTATATAGTGCCATCAGATTAAGGAGCCATTTTAACATTTCACATTCCCACCAGTCTCTTAATGGAATGTGTTTTGCACCTTAAAATGGTCCTTCTGTGGAAAAGTACTACTCTAGGGGCCAAATTTACTAAGCTGCAGGAATGGAAAAGTGGAGATGTTTCCCATAGCAACCAATCAGATTTTAGCTTACATTCTCTGCTTTCCCGCAGCTTACTAAATCTGGCCCTGGGTGTCCATTCACCAATGCCACAAATGGCATTAAATCCAAATAGTGACACAATCAATAAAGGCGGCCCCCGGATACACAGACCATCATACTAATCTCTTACTTTGTCAGTAGCAGAATCTGCGACATTGCAACAAATCATGTGCAGATCCTTGCTTTCCTCAGCTTATTTCAGCCGTTCATTAAGAATTCAATTAAAATGTCTTTGGGCAGGAGTCAGAATCAATAAATGGAGATGATTTACACACACTACATAGGTAAGTCTGCTCTGAATAGACACTGTGCATGGGCAGTACCTATATTCCTTCAACGGAATGCAGCCGTCCCCATGCTATGTTCTTAGAAGATACATATGACAGACCCTTCAACATGACCCATTCCATTAGGTACAAAATACTCTGCTCTTGAGCTTCCAAATGTCAGTTACTATGGTAACAACCTGTGTTAAAGCGAAAAATGTTATTCAAACCAGGTGAGTGACAGTTGGAAGCTGAGGAGCGGAGTAATGTGTACCTAATGGAAGGAGTCCTCTTGGAGGGTATGACACGGTGGGTGGCCTTTGACATTTAAATCGTAACAATAAGGGCCCTCATGTATGATCCTCTATTCCACACGCATAGTTACGGAGACTATGAATGGAATTCAAGGCCCATTGGGCTTGACCCAGACTTAATAACAACAGCCAATTTAAGAACGCGACATACGTAAATCTGGCAGTGGGAACGCATTACGCATGCGCGTGGCAGGGATCACACATAATTTGTACGTAACTCTGTACGATAGGGCATAGAGTCTGTGGTTACGCTGTTGATTGTAGGATCATAAGTACATCCAGAGTTTCTGGTCGTAACGTCCCGTGCACATGCGCAGACCATGCGCTTGAACCAGTGCTATTTAATATCTTTATAGGTGATATTGCCTGTGGTATTGAGGGGAAAATATGCCTTTTTGCAGATGACACCAAGATATGTAACCGGGTAGACACGCCAGGTGGGGTACAGAAAATGAG
>WWET01005303.1:66329-78344 GCA_011038615.1 Limnodynastes dumerilii
CACATTATATACTATAACTATATGCTACATAATCCTATAACACATCACACATTATATACTATAGCTATATGCTACATAATCCTTTAACACATCACACATTATATACTATAGCTATATGCTACATAATCCTATAACACATCACACATTATATACTATAGCTATATGCTACATACTCCTATAACACATCACACATTATATACTATAGCTATATGCTACATACTCCTATAACACATCACACATTATATACTATAGCTATATGCTACATACTCCTATAACACATCACACATTATATACTATAGCTATATGCTACATACTCCTATAACACATCACACATTATATACTATAGCTATATGCTACATACTCCTATAACACATCACACATTATATACTATAGCTATATGCTACATACTCCTATAACACATCACACATTATATACTATAGCTATATGCTACATACTCCTATAACACATCACACATTATATACTATAGCTATATGCTACATACTCCTATAACACATCACACATTATATACTATAGCTATATGCTACATACTCCTATAACACATCACACATTATATACTATAGCTATATGCTACATACTCCTATAACACATCACACATTATATACTATAGCTATATGCTACATACTCCTATAACACATCACACATTATATACTATAGCTATATGCTACATACTCCTATAACACATCACACATTATATACTATAGCTATATGCTACATAATCCTATAATACATCACACATTATAAAGTATAGGTATAAGTATAACACACACAGTCTATACATTCCCTGAGGTCACAGGTAAGAATGGGATAATACATGATCAAGCATGACAGGGATAAAAAAGTAATATGTCTGGGACCCGTTTCCTCACAGGCTATATTTATGTATATTTTCTCAATTTAACATGTGTGTAAATGTTGTCAAAATATGACCCACAAATAAAGTCCATTAATTCCGATCAATCAATAATCACATATTGTGTCACCTGCCTAACAGTGGTGATAAATTAAGGCTAATGCAATACCAAAAAAAAGGCCTGTTTGGGACTGAGGACCTTATATTTACTCCACACCTTTGGGATGTGTCTAACAATGAGCATGATTAATCCTGTAGACCCGCCGTTGATAGCGACTCTCTCCACCACCTCTGTATCGCTCCTCGACAATGAGACAATTAATTACTCTAGCTAGTTAATTGAAGTTGTCATCTTGTGATGTGAAGAGCCTTGCTGTGAAGAGCAGGGGACTAGGTAATGACTTCAATATTATGGTCGCTAATTTGATAAATATGCTTTCATTATGGTTTGTTTACGGAGGTTTCTAAGGTGTCGACCTTGGAGAGTCCTCGGTCATCGCGACACACGATACATCTTAACCCTGAAGTACGGCACAGCAGGGGTTGGGTTTATGTTGCCTCCCTCCAATCAGAGCAGGTTTAACAAAATTAAAAAAAATTGCCTTTTTAAAATGTGCAGTTTGAGGACCAATCTTTGTTGCTATAACAAAAATTGTTACTTTTACCACCCGCCACCAGGGGATATAGTTAGCACTGCAGCATTGCCATATACAACACTGATACAGTCGACAGCTTAATCGCGGCTTTATCTGGGCTGACAGGTTTTTAATATTTCTATATCGGAAAGGGTACAATGTCAAATGTTCTTATTTAAACAAGGTAGCTGTTCCCAGGGAAGGGTAGGTTGTGGAGAATGGAGGGATAAGGTTAGGCTGCAGGACAGGCATGGTTTAGGGGTTAGGTTGTGGAGAAGGCAGGGTTAGGATTAGTCTGTGGAGAGAGAAGGGTTAAGGTTAGGCTGCAGAATGAAGATAGGGTTAGAGAAGGGTTAAGGTTAGGCTGTGTGACGAGGATGTTTAGGGTTGGAGGAAGGATAAGGTTAGGCTGCGGGAAGGTGATTGTTAGAGTTAGTGTAAGGTGATTGTTAGAGTTAGTGTAAGATGATGGTTAGGGTTAGTGTAAGATGATGGTTAGGGTTAGTGTAAGATGATGGTTAGGGTTAGTGTAAGGTAATGGTTAGGGTTAGTGTAAGGTGATGGTTAGGGTTAGTGTAGGGTAATGGTTAGGTTGTGGGAAGATGATGGTTAAGGTTAGTGTAGGGTAAAGGTTCGGTTGAGGTAAGGTGATGGTTAGGGTTAGTGTAGGGTAAAGGTTAGGTTGCAGGAATTGGATGGTTAGGGAGGGTTAAGGTTAGGTTGCAGGAAGGGGATGGTTAGTGTAGGGTAAAGGTTAGGTTGCGGTAAGGGTAAGTTTAGTGTAGGGTAAAGGTTAGGTTGCGGTAAGGGGATGGTTAAGGTTAGTGTAGGGTAAAGGTTAGGTTGTGGTTAGTGTAGGGTAAAGGTTAGGTTGCAGGAAGGGGATGGTTAGTGTAGGGTTAAGGTTAGGTTGCGGCAAGGTGATGGTTAGGGTTAGTGTAGGGTAAAGGTTAGGTTGCGGTAAGGGTAGGATTAGCGTAGGGCAAAGGTTACGGGGTTGGTCAGGGTTAGGACAATGAAAAGTTACCTGTCACTGTTGGTCTCAAGTGGTCAACGCTTCATTGCCGCAATATGATCTGTCGATAGACCATTGGATCGGCGAACTACACCCAGCACCAGATGTGTTACTGTCACATTTAAAAAAATGCTCATAAACCTGGTTTAATTACTGATTTCCCCCTGTAAGAGGCAGCAGAGGGTAAGGCAGATGCATTGGGCAGGTCTGTGGAGTCATTTACATTAGTCCTTGAGCCATTGGCCAGTCCAAATACCCTATCATGCACTCCTAAACACAAGAAGCAATGCTAACTACGATGCAACTGTGCCATTCCCTTAATAAACCTGGAGTTCTGGATTGTCTCTGTCCCATATAGACGTCCTCACAGCAGCTCCCGGCTCTGTCCTGTCACACAGATGATGTCACCGCCTGTCCCCAAGGCTCTTCCTCTGGTGTGCACTTAGCAATGGCAGCGGGACAGAAGGGACACACTGCACCCTTATTTGTCACTTGTCAGATAGGAGACTCGCTGGCAGCGTACATTGTGTGATAACATCCGCAGACGGATTGTCACAGCTGTTTCCCCAGCGCACAGCATGACCCAACATGACGACCACCCCGGGCTACGCAGTGCTGATAGAGGAGCAGAGAGAGAGAATGCAAATCCCAGCAGCTGCTTAACCCCTCATACCACAGAGGAACAGGGAGAGGAGAGAACCAACACTATGCATCAGTCTCTCTCTCTCGTCATGTCGGTCTCTCTCATCGTGTCTGTGTCTCTCTCTCTCGTCGTGTGTGTGTCTCTCTCGTCGAGTCTGTCTCTCTTGTCGTCTCTCTCTCTCTTTCTAATCGTGTTTCTAATCGTGTCTGTGTGTGTCTCTCTCTCGTCGTGTCTGTCTCTCTCGTCATGTCTCTCTCTGTCTCTGTCTCTGTCTCTCTCTCTCTGTCTCTGCCTCTCTCTCTCTGTCTCTCTCTCTCTCTGTCTCTCTCTCTCTCTGTCTCTCTCTCTCTCTGTCTCTCTCTCTCTCTCTCTCTCTCTAATAGAAATGTAGAAATAAAAGTATATTCTGAATAGGGAGTTATAGAGAAAATTCGAAAATAGAAATGTAGAAATAAAAGTATATTCTGAATAGGGAGTTATAGAGAAAATTCGAAAATAGAAATGTAGAAATAAAAGTATATTCTGAATAGGGAGTTATAGAGAAAATTCGAAAATAGAAATGTAGAAATAAAAGTATATTCTGAATAGGGAGTTATAGAGAAAATTCGAAAATAGAAATGTAGAAATAAAAGTATATTCTGAATAGGGAGTTATAGAGAAAATTCGAAAATAGAAATGTAGAAATAAAAGTATATTCTGAATAGGGAGTTATAGAGAAAATTCGAAAATAGAAATGTAGAAATAAAAGTATATTCTGAATAGGGAGTTATAGAGAAAATTCGAAAATAGAAATGTAGAAATAAAAGTATATTCTGAATAGGGAGTTATAGAGAAAATTCGAAAATAGAAATGTAGAAATAAAAGTATATTCTGAATAGGGAGTTATAGAGAAAATTCGAAAATAGAAATGTAGAAATAAAAGTATATTCTGAATAGGGAGTTATAGAGAAAATTCGAAAATAGAAATGTAGAAATAAAAGTATATTCTGAATAGGGAGTTATAGAGAAAATTCGAAAATAGAAATGTAGAAATAAAAGTATATTCTGAATAGGGAGTTATAGAGAAAATTCGAAAATAGAAATGTAGAAATAAAAGTATATTCTGAATAGGGAGTTATAGAGAAAATTCGAAAATAGAAATGTAGAAATAAAAGTATATTCTGAATAGGGAGTTATAGAGAAAATTCGAAAATAGAAATGTAGAAATAAAAGTATATTCTGAATAGGGAGTTATAGAGAAAATTCGAAAATAGAAATGTAGAAATAAAAGTATATTCTGAATAGGGAGTTATAGAGAAAATTCGAAAATAGAAATGTAGAAATAAAAGTATATTCTGAATAGGGAGTTATAGAGAAAATTCGAAAATAGAAATGTAGAAATAAAAGTATATTCTGAATAGGGAGTTATAGAGAAAATTCGAAAATAGAAATGTAGAAATAAAAGTATATTCTGAATAGGGAGTTATAGAGAAAATTCGAAAATAGAAATGTAGAAATAAAAGTATATTCTGAATAGGGAGTTATAGAGAAAATTCGAAAATAGAAATGTAGAAATAAAAGTATATTCTGAATAGGGAGTTATAGAGAAAATTCGAAAATAGAAATGTAGAAATAAAAGTATATTCTGAATAGGGAGTTATAGAGAAAATTCGAAAATAGAAATGTAGAAATAAAAGTATATTCTGAATAGGGAGTTATAGAGAAAATTCGAAAATAGAAATGTAGAAATAAAAGTATATTCTGAATAGGGAGTTATAGAGAAAATTCGAAAATAGAAATGTAGAAATAAAAGTATATTCTGAATAGGGAGTTATAGAGAAAATTCGAAAATAGAAATGTAGAAATAAAAGTATATTCTGAATAGGGAGTTATAGAGAAAATTCGAAAATAGAAATGTAGAAATAAAAGTATATTCTGAATAGGGAGTTATAGAGAAAATTCGAAAATAGAAATGTAGAAATAAAAGTATATTCTGAATAGGGAGTTATAGAGAAAATTCGAAAATAGAAATGTAGAAATAAAAGTATATTCTGAATAGGGAGTTATAGAGAAAATTCGAAAATAGAAATGTAGAAATAAAAGTATATTCTGAATAGGGAGTTATAGAGAAAATTCGAAAATAGAAATGTAGAAATAAAAGTATATTCTGAATAGGGAGTTATAGAGAAAATTCGAAAATAGAAATGTAGAAATAAAAGTATATTCTGAATAGGGAGTTATAGAGAAAATTCGAAAATAGAAATGTAGAAATAAAAGTATATTCTGAATAGGGAGTTATAGAGAAAATTCGAAAATAGAAATGTAGAAATAAAAGTATATTCTGAATAGGGAGTTATAGAGAAAATTCGAAAATAGAAATGTAGAAATAAAAGTATATTCTGAATAGGGAGTTATAGAGAAAATTCGAAAATAGAAATGTAGAAATAAAAGTATATTCTGAATAGGGAGTTATAGAGAAAATTCGAAAATAGAAATGTAGAAATAAAAGTATATTCTGAATAGGGAGTTATAGAGAAAATTCGAAAATAGAAATGTAGAAATAAAAGTATATTCTGAATAGGGAGTTATAGAGAAAATTCGAAAATAGAAATGTAGAAATAAAAGTATATTCTGAATAGGGAGTTATAGAGAAAATTCGAAAATAGAAATGTAGAAATAAAAGTATATTCTGAATAGGGAGTTATAGAGAAAATTCGAAAATAGAAATGTAGAAATAAAAGTATATTCTGAATAGGGAGTTATAGAGAAAATTCGAAAATAGAAATGTAGAAATAAAAGTATATTCTGAATAGGGAGTTATAGAGAAAATTCGAAAATAGAAATGTAGAAATAAAAGTATATTCTGAATAGGGAGTTATAGAGAAAATTCGAAAATAGAAATGTAGAAATAAAAGTATATTCTGAATAGGGAGTTATAGAGAAAATTCGAAAATAGAAATGTAGAAATAAAAGTATATTCTGAATAGGGAGTTATAGAGAAAATTCGAAAATAGAAATGTAGAAATAAAAGTATATTCTGAATAGGGAGTTATAGAGAAAATTCGAAAATAGAAATGTAGAAATAAAAGTATATTCTGAATAGGGAGTTATAGAGAAAATTCGAAAATAGAAATGTAGAAATAAAAGTATATTCTGAATAGGGAGTTATAGAGAAAATTCGAAAATAGAAATGTAGAAATAAAAGTATATTCTGAATAGGGAGTTATAGAGAAAATTCGAAAATAGAAATGTAGAAATAGAAGTATATTCTGAATAGGGAGCTTTATGAAATAGAATTGTTCGAAATTGAGAATAATAGCAATAGAGAATAATCGAAAATACAACAATCGAAATAGAAATACAATCGAAATGTGCATGTTTAGTAACCTATTACATTCGAAATAGGGAACGTTCGAAATAGCGAAAATTCGAAATTGCGAACTTTCGAAATAGCGAAAATTCGCAATTTAGTGATCGAAATACAGATTTTCGAAATTGGGATTTTCTAACCGGGGACTGACTACCACATAGGGATAGATAAAAATAACAAAATTGAGTGGAACTCCAAGACTTGTAAAAAAAAAACAGATGCAAATGGTGTGTGTTCCAATGTTTCAGTTCTTTACTGTCCAACTTTCATCAGGGAATACAAAAATATAAACGAGTGATATTTATAGTGTGCCCCTGTGCTCCATACTCTCCCGATTCTATGTGACTGGGCAGGCGCGTCAAGACCATGGCGCACACAGTTTGTGTCACTAGTCATGACATCACAGAACCGCCCCTCCATTACCATGAAAACTAATAAACAAAACATAAACAAAAAATGCAAATAAGAAAGTATCACGTGAATTTGTGCGTACGAAATGAACAACATATAGATGAGAGCTTTTATCTGCATATACAGCTAAATAATGATTATTTTAACAGATTAATTCCAAGTGGTCACAATCTTATACTAAAAAGATTGGTATGAGCTAGACCGTCACAGGCACATGCAATGTATTTCCCATACCTTTAGCAATCAACCATTGTGGCACAGCTTATTTAAAGGAAACAGATATTAAGCATCATATGATTTTATGGGAGAATTCATCCCATTCATCTATATTAGGAACCTCGGGCCTCATATCCAGATCTATGGCCGCACAGGAATTACGGCCGGCTCAGCTGTAATTTCCCTGTTTAGGGTGGCGTAACGTCTGGCGACCATAAATAGGTGGAGATAGCCATGTTAATTAGGGAATGGGGTTGAGAAAGCCCTGTTATGAACAATGCTACGGGATACGACTCCTCCCGATATGGCTCCTACACCATGGGTATAGGGGTTCCTTCTTACAGCCAGTGACCGACTGTCACTGGCTCCTCCCACTGCGCTGTAGGAGGGGTTTGCTGCTACCACTCCGCTTTTACCACCAGCACCTAGAACCGCTTTTCTTCTGGGTATCCACTGGAATGGCTGTTGCACGCCCCTGGTCTAGATGTTGTCCCCCCGAACCACTTGCTGTGGTTCAGGGCTGCGGGTAGCTGGAAGAGCAAACAGAATGCTGGGGTAGCTGGCAGAGCAGACAGGACGCTGGACTCTCTTCAGATCAGCAGAGAAACGGATTAGATGTCAGCTAATCTGTAGGTCACAGGAATACAGCCGTTGCAATACTTGAAGCAAATAGATGGTTTATTAGCTCTTCATTGGGTCCTGATAAGGACCTCTGGGCCAGTGGTGTTGTTACCTCTGATATACCCAGACTTCAGTAGGAATACCCTTGTTGGAATACCTTTCAGACACAGCTCAGTTTATATACAGGTTTTGGCACACATGTTGGGAGGGGGGAACATCTTCTCCAGGTCCAAACGATGCAGTTTCGTCTCAAATATAACATTCAATTATTACAGTCAGGAAATATTTCCCACAGACAGGACATTGACTCAATTTACAGATAACTCAATTCACACATAACAGTTTACATATAATACAATTTACAGATAATGGGGTAGATCCAGAACTATGTGTTCCGTACGTTTATTCGCAGAGCGCATTTTCGTACGCGTAAATTCGTTGCACTCCCCTCGGCACACCCCTTGCACGGACGTATTTTGTCAAGATACGCTTCCCAAACCCTACCTTAACTTTTTCCAACGTAACCGCTGTCATACGCACACGTACGTATGGGCTGAACGAATTTACGCAGCTAAGCACGCCCATACTGTACACTTTAAATACCACCCCCCACCTACTTCACGTATTTCAGACGTATTTTGGAGTAACGTAAATTTGGCACGCCCACACGTAAGTATTTTCGTGCCACATACGTGAATGGCCCAGTAGGAATACCCTTGTTGGAATACCTTTCATATAGACACAGCTCAGTTTATATACAGGTTTTGGCACACATGCTGGGAGGGGGGAACATCTTCTCCAGGTCCAAACGATGCCGTTCCGTCTGAAATATAACATTCAATTATTACAGTCAGGAAATATTTCCCACAGACAGGACATTGACTCAATTTACAGATAACTCAATTCACACATAACAGGTTACATATCATACAATTTACAGATAATGGGGTAGATCCAGAACTACGTGTGCCGTACGTTTATTCGCGGAGCGTATTTTCGTACGCGTAAATTCGTTACACTCCACTCGGCACACCCCTTGCACGGACGTATTTTGTCAAGATACACTTCCCAAACCCTACCTTAACTTTTTCCAACGTAACCGCTGTCATACGCACACGTACGTATGGGCTGAATGAATTTACGCAGCTAAGCACGCCCATACTGTACACTTTAAATACCACCCCCGCCTACTTCACGTATTTCAGACGTATTTTGGAATAACGTAAATTTGGCACGCCCACATGTAAGTATTTACGTGCCACATACATGAATGGCCCATACGTTCACAATTACGCTACGTGAATGTGCGTATTTTCTATGCGCAGTGCATTCTAAACAGCGATTTTACGTCTCCAACACGCGTAAATTCGCTTTGAAGCATTGTTCTGGATCAGGCCCAATGACATTTCCCAAATTCAAAGTCCATGTGCTTTTAAATTAGAGTTCCTGAACCTTAGGACTAAAGCTAATGACCACCCCACTGTGCTCTCAAGCCAGAGTGAAGCCTGAAAGAGCCTCATTACCATAGGTAATTACCAAAGACATTGTCCAGAAAGTCCTAGCATTCATGCGATATACTAGACACCTTTCCAAAAATACAGTGATGGACTGTGTAACTAAAGTGAAATATGTCCATTCATACATAATATGCCGTGCTCCGTCCACAGAAGTAATTCCAGAGTTTTGTAATATCATGAATAATATTTATTGTGGTCTCATGCCACCTTCCACCAACGGGATGTCTATGCGTTCCAGACTTCAGGCTGTAAGTGACTGCAAAGGATTTGCAACAAAGTATTAAAAAGTAAAATTTGTATTTAGGATTGTTTAGTTTGCCCCATTACTTTTGGTCCCTTCAAAAGTGGGAGGCACATATAGAAACCGTTGTAATTCCTACACTGTTCACCTGATTTGGATGTAAATACCCTTAAATTAAAGCTGAAAATCTGCAGTTAAAGCACATCTTGTTTGTTGCATTTCAAACCCATTGTGGTGGTGTATAGAGCCCAAAATATGAGAATTGTGTTGATGGGCCACTTAGTTAAGTGCTTGGACTCAGTTACTCCTGGCCTAAACCATGTTGATTGTAGAGGAGTCATGTTTTATCTGTTGGAAACAGTATTAGAGTTGAGAGGTGATGTTTCCTATCCCAATGCTAAATAACAGTGTGATAGTAAAGCTGGTCAGTATCTGTGTGCAGTAAGCAATTCACGACCGACCAGCCTCCGAACCGGAAGTCTATAACCAACCACGCCTCCTCTGCACTGAAGTCGGGAAGGGGCGGGCTGTTGGCAAACACGGCCATCATTGGCGCAGCCGTCGCTATGGGGATCATAGTATACTGAGCAAGGGAGTTTTAAGCACAACGCAACAGAGAAGGGTTAGTAGAGAGCATAGACAAACCTGCCAATGTAGCCATACACAAAACTCAAAGAACTAAGATAAGCATACAAAGTGACAATGGTCTATAAATAGTGATTATAGACCATTGTCACTTTGTACGCTTATCTTAGTTCTTTTGCCTTTAGTGAGTCTGGATTAGCGTTGTGACAACTAGAGAAATGCCGTGGGATGCTAATTTTGAAGGGGCGTTTCGTTTTTCTAACGTACTTAAAATTGCAGCGACATTCAAGAAGGTACACCACATGGGTGCTGTGACAATTCATAAAGTCCCTAATCTTATGGACTTTACCATCTTTTCCTGTAAAGGTTTTTTTTATTAGGATGACAGTGGCGACAAACTTTACAGCTTCCACAGCTATAAAACCCCATGGGTTTTGAGGTGGAAAATTTTAAGGTGTCACTAGGTTTTGGAGTTGTTTCAAGATGGCTCTTTGTAATTTTAGTTTTTAGTGTTTTTGTTCTCTTAAACAGAATCTCAGGTTTCTCGTTGGGAGGCTAAAACCGAGTCTCTCCGTAGTATACCACAGTGTTTCTGCAAACAGTCCCCAATAGCCCCACTTTCCCTATTAAATTTGGTCACAAATGGACAAAAAACCTCTCTTTGTTTCTCTCTGTATATTAACAGATAGTCTATACTCCTTTAGCTTTGGCGCAGCTATTCTGTACCAAGTCCATTGGATAACCCCTGTCTCTCTCTCTTTCTGTGTATATGTCTCACTCTCTGTGTATTTCTCTCTCTCTCTCTCTATGTATCTCTCTCTTCTATTCTCTATCTGTCTGCCTGTCTGTCTATCTACAGTCTCTCTCTCTTTCATTCTCTCTCTTTCTCTCTGTCTATCTAATCTCTGTCTCTCTCTTTGTCTTTGCATATCTCTCTCTCTCTCCCTCTCTCTTTTTATTAATATATATCTATGGATATATAGATCTCTTTCTAGATAGATAGATATATCTCTGTATCTCTCTCTCTATCTATTTACCTCTCTCTGTCGGTCTGTCTGTCTATCTATCTACAGTCTCTCTCTCTCTCTCTCTCTCTCTCTTTTTTTGTGTCTCTCTCTCTCCCTCCATCTCGCTCTCTCTCTCTGTCTCTCTATAGATATATAGATAGATGTATCTCTGTCTGTCTCTCTCTCTCTATTTCTGTGTATTTCTCTCTCTCTCTTTATCCTTTACTCCTTTTTAATATATTTATTAATGACCTTGGTGATGGTTCAGAGAGCAAGGTTTCCGTTTTTGCAGATAACACTAAACTATGTAAGGTAATAGAATCTGAGTAAGATGTAGCGTCTTTGCAGAGGGACTTGCGTAAACTGGAGTATTGGGCGGCCAAATGGAAGATGAGATTTACCATTGATAAATGTAAGATTTAGGGATCAAAAACAAGCATGCAATCTATAAATTAAATGGGGTAAATTTAGGAGAATCTTTAATGGAGAAGGATTTGGGAGTGCTTGTGGACAATAGACTTAGCAATAGTGCTCAATGCCAAGCAGCAGCTGCAAGGGCCAATAAAGTATTAGCATGCATAAAAAGGGGCATAGATGCAAGGGAAGACTGTGTAATTTTGCCACTATATAAATCATTGGTGAGGCCTCATCTAGAATATGCAGTTCAGTTCTGGGCACCAATCCATAAAAAAGACATTTTGGAACTAGAAAGGGTTCAGAGAAGGGCAACAAAATTGTTAAAGGGTATGGAGTCATTGAGCTATGAGGAAAGGCTAGCCAGTTTAGACATGTTTACTTTAGAAAAGAGGCGTCTAAGAGGAGATATGATCAATATATACAAATACATCATGGGCCAATACAGAGAACTTTCAAAGGAACTTTTTACCCCAAGGACTGTACACAG
>WWET01005304.1:32931-52256 GCA_011038615.1 Limnodynastes dumerilii
ACGTTACATTGTGGCACCAGCCCGGTTACTGGTCACGTTACATTGTGTCACCAGCCCGGTTACTGGTCACGTTACATTGTGTCACCAGCCCGGTTACTGGTCACGTTACATTGTGTCACCAGCCCGGTTACTGGTCACGTTACATTGTGTCACCAGCCCGGTTACTGGTCACGTTACATTGTGTCACCAGCCCGGTTACTGGTCACGTTACATTGTGTCACCAGCCCGGTTACTGGTCACGTTACATTGTGTCACCAGCCCGGTTACTGGTCACGTTACATTGTGTCACCAGCCCGGTTACTGGTCACGTTACATTGCGTCACCAGCCCGGTTACTGGTCACGTTACATTGTGTCACCAGCCCGGTTACATTGCTTCTACAATCAGGTTACTTTGTTTCACCGGTGTTTGTTACATTGCTTCACCACTAGGGGTCAGATCTACATCTAATACTGTCCTTGGACTTCCATCAGGGGATTCTCTGGCAGCGTATGTGAGAACACCAGATGTTCTGCAACACAACTTTTATTGTATGGACTCATTTTGCATGATAGAATTTCCATGCGGGGAGCAGAATCATTCATCCGCATACGTAATCCGCACACAGGGGGCGGGGATAGGCAGGTGGATGAAAGAAAGTGGTTGGCGGAATGCAAATCTGTGCAGAGATTTTAAGGCAGTGTTCTGGACACGTAAGAGTCCCGGACTCCACATGTGAGGGGGAGACAGGGGAGCGCTGCCCCCTCTAATGTGCGGACTTACAGAGGTGTGGATCGGATCCTAAGTTATTTGGTCATTTGGCATTAGCTGCCCGCCCCCGTCGTCCGTAACTACACTCCCACAGCCGTGGATTATGCCGGGCCAAATATGCCATTTATATGCCAAATATGGCATTTCTACCGTTCTTACGCATACGGCTGCCGTAACTAGTCCGACGGCCGTAGGTCAAGATCTGCCCCATTGTGAACAAATGTGATAAAATATATTATTCATTGACTAATAATTTATTTTGGCAACTGAAAATATAACAATCGAATAATCGATAATTACAATTTAAACGATATAACCTTCTAACCCTGTTCCTTTCCATTCATTGAGTTGATGAGGGTATCTACTTTTCATTTGTAGGTTGTTTCACCAGTCAGGTTAGGTTGTTTCACCAGTCAGGTTAGGCTGTTTCACCAGTCAGGTTAGGCTGTTTCACCAGTCAGGTTAGGTTGTTTTTCTAGCTATGTTTCCCATTTTTTTTCACGCCTCGCTCCCATGTTCCCTGTTATTTTACAAGCCATGTTTCGCCTCTGAGACATTTCTCATGTTGTTTCTACCCATTTTCTCACCCATGTTATACCGTATTCCAATAACTACTTTAATCATTATATTATAATCCACCATCCAGGTGTTTACCAGCATACCCCATGTCATCTCTCTCTTCACTTTTTCCGTGACGTTTTCTGGTCAGTTTGTGTTTCTGATCATGATCCTCTTTCTTCTACATGTTTTATCTATTTTCCATGTTCTATTTTTCTAGCCATGTTCAGTTATGTTTTTATGATCACTTTCCACATTGTTTTCCAGCCAAGTCCTAACCTTACTCTTGACCAGGTTTCACCTTGTTTTCAGAACTATTTTCAGCTTCTTCTCATAGTTTTTCTGGCTTCATTCCATGTGTTTTTCAAGCCCTATTTCCCAGTGTTCCAGAAACAATCCCATTGTTTTGTCTCACCACCTTCTATCCATGTTCCGCCTCGTTCCTCTACGTGCTTGCTCTGGCCAAGTTTTATATTCCATCTTACTGTACATAGAAAAGACTCAATGATGCCTTATGTCGCCCTTTTCTTCTACAGGATCTGAGATTGATCCTTACCCGCCAGACTGTGAGGAACTGTTTGAGCAAGGGGCAGACACCAACGGCGTCTACGTCATCTACCCAGCAGGACCTCAAAGTGCAGTGCCAGTATATTGTGACATGACTACTGATGATGGAAAGTGGACGGTTGGTTCCATTCAAATAGACCGTAGAACTGTGAAATGTGCAAAATCTACTCTATTACTGAACCCTACACACACTGTCTACTGCAGGTGATCCAGAAGAGGTTTAATGGGACCCTCAGCTTCTTCCGTGGGTGGACTGACTATAAACTAGGATTCGGCAGAGCAGATGGAGAGTACTGGTTAGGTAAGTCAGCGAGATCCCTCTAACCATGCTGAGCTTTCTCCAGCCGTAACTAACGTCTTCATGAATGGTGGACAATTCCACCCGTCCAATATTTTCCAACACATGATAAAATGTTATGTTTATATAAGGGAAATGAAAACACAAAATCTGAAACAGATTTATAAATTGTTGTAATGTTTAAGAGCAGCGTTAGATCGTTGTAGTCAAAGAAATAAACTTTGTCAATCTATTTTTTTGTTATTTTGAAATAGAAAGCAGAACAGAGATATTTCTAGGATAATAAAATTAGCTTTAGCGATTCCCTTTGGTCTTCCTTGTTTAATGTACATTAATGTGGTCATTGAGCAGGGAACGAGGCCTTTGTCACACGTTTTGACCTGAATCCAGACTTACAAAGCCACAAGCAAGGATACAATGTTTTATCCCACGGCCCTAACTGTGCCACCTACATCACCCTCCCATATAGCATCTCTGTTTCCCCCTCTATTCTGCCCTGTCCACCTCCACCATCAGACACGGTCCTAAGAAGGACCGCTGACTCCAGAGGTTAGGACCCATCCTTGGAATGGGCCTCTCATGAATAAACTGTTAGCATGAAGCAGATTTTTCTAACCCTGGTAACTGGAAAACATCCACTTTATGAATCTCGTCCCCTGTTATCAAACCCTAAAGAGCGCAAAAGAAGAGGACAGGATGCAGGAGGTCCAATGTCTCCTTGATGGGTTTGGTATGAAATGTTGACAGTCAAATTATCGAAAGGTTAAAATGTTGACAGTTGAGTATTATAAATAATGTAATACTAATATTCAACTGTCGACATTTTCAGCTGCTGACAATTTGACTGTCTACATAACAACCGGCATGGAACCAGATAGCCAGGACGCCGGTAAAATAGGGATAACCACAAGGGTGAGTGATAGCGTTTACTCATTGCCTCTGTGTACCTCTTGTTATCTCTCCCATCTAGGGCTGCACAATATTTATCAGCTGACACTGCGGAGGAAATATGAACTGAGAGTCGACCTGGGAGACTTTGACAACAACAAAACGTACGCTAAATATGCCGATTTTTCTCTCTCTCCCAAAGCTATAAATCCAGAGGAGGATGGTTACACCTTGAACGTGGAGGGCTTTTCTGATGGAGGAGCAGGTAACGTGCGGACTATATGTACACAGAGCTCTCAGATTGCTCTGTGGACATTTAACCAGATCCAGACCTAAGGGTAGCCGAGGTCATTACGGTCATTGTCCTCGCAGTGGGGACTTACATGTGAAGATTCCTACCTTAACTTTAACTTTGCGGCCATACAGCGCAAACCTGATCATTAACAGGTACTGGAGGGAGAGGGGGTTATGATATAACCAGATACAGGAGGGAGAGGGGGATTTGATAGAAGGATATAACCAGGTACAGGAGGGAGAGGGGAATATGATAGAAGGGATATATACAGGTACAGGAGAGCGAGGAGTAGAAGTGGTTGGATTTTTGTGTACATGCTGATGAGTGGGGGATTATTTGTAGTAGTACATTCAGTGCAGACAGCTTATTCCAGAGCAGATGTAGAAGTCATTTACTAGTACAATGTGTAGGTGTGATATGACAATGTTCCAGGAATGGGCCTTTGAATAAATTTGCCTGAAAGGACAGAAAAAAACATTTATACAACTTTTATGTGAGAGAAGCACAGTCCCGGTGCAGGGGCACATTTATGTCTTCTTGTATCGCTGAAGCTGGATTCTACGTTGATGATAATATTCTCATATCTGCTCTGGACTCAGCTTCATTTCTAGATAATTGTTCTTGTTAAGATATATGTAAGGTAAAGTTATATCAATGTTCCATGGAATGTTCTCTGACAATGACAATGTTCCATGGAAGGTTCTCTGACAATGACAATGTTCCATGGAAGGTTCTCTGACAATGACAATGTTCCATGGAAGGTTCTATGACAATGACAATGTTCCATGGAAGGTTCTCTGACAATGACAATGTTCCATGGAAGGTTCTATGACAATGACAATGTTCCATGGAAGGTTCTATGACAATGATAATGTTCCATGGAAGGTTCTATGACAATGACAATGTTCCATGGAATGTTCTGTGACAATGACAATGTTCCATGGAAGGTTCTATGACAATGACAATGACAATGTTCCATGGAAGGTTCTATGACAATGACAATGTTCCATGGAATGTTCTATGACAATGACAATGTTCCATGGAAGGTTCTATGACAATGACAATGTTCCATGGAAGGTTCTCTGACAATGACAATGTTCCATGGAAGGTTCTCTGACAATGACAATGTTCCATGGAAGGTTCTCTGACAATGACAATGATCAATTGACAGGTCTATGGGTGGTTTAGAAAACACTGGTAAAAAGTAGCACAGATCCTCAAAGTGCAGAATCACTGTAATAAAGTATTTTATTACGGCATTATTTTGATATAAAGGCTAATTTTGGGTGACATAGAGCCCTATTATGAGGTATAGATTGAGCACAAATAAAGGGATTTATTATGGGGAATATTGAATGTTTAGACCATAATAAAGGACCACATTGAGAAATCCGCACGTAGGTGGCCAGTGCCATCCCCTTCCCCTCTCACTTACGGAATTTAGCTGACTTCCGCATCCATTTATATGCGTATCATTGTGTGGACGTAGCACTTGGACGTACGGTGTGTGGTCACGCCCTGTCATACGGCGGAAATCAACTCCGTACGGATAACATCTGTCTCGCTCAGACCGCAAAAAAAAACCAACTTACAGCATTCATAAGTTGGCTAACTTTAATAAGTCTGAATACGGTCCAAAGCTCGCTATTCCTTCTTAACCCTATAATAGGCCTATTTATTTGCCCCATATATAATATGGGGACTATTATAAGCTAAATTAAGAAGGAATAAAGAGCTTTATTATAAGCAATAAAGTATATATGCTCCATAATAAAGCTCTTTATTTCTCTTTGTAACTTTTCAAATGTTGCCCAAAAATAGGGCCCTGTCCCCCAACCCCCATAACAGATCTCTGTTCCCCACCCCCATAACATATCTCTGCCCCCCCTCATCCTCCATAATAGGCTCTATATGATACAACAGGGGCGGAACTACTATTGGTGCAATGGCACCGGGGCCCATGCTGATACAAGGGCCCACAGTCATCATCATTGCACCGCCAAAGCTCCACACTGGGTTACCTGGGATATCATCCGGGCCAAAAAATATTTTGAACCTGGGCCATAACTCGCTAGTTCCGCCTCTGTGATACAACATCTATATTTATGTGATATGTAGGGGAAGGCTGACCCCTTTATTTGGTCCTGTCCTGACTCGTTATGCCACACTTGTAGATTGGGATTATTGAGAGGTATATAAGTACTGTGGCCTTCTCATGTATACACCGTCACCCTTCTGTTTATCTCACAGGTGACTCCCTGTCTTATCACAATGGGATGCAGTTCTCCACATACGACAGGGATCGTGATCATTACCCGCAGAATTGCGCCTCCCTCTCGTCTGGAGGTTTCTGGTACAGGGCCTGTCACCTGGCCAATTTGAATGGGCCGTACCTGGGTGGGGCCCACCTGTCCTTCGGTAGTGGTATCATCTGGTCTCAATGGAGGGGTCTTTATTATTCCTTAAAGACCACTGAAATGAAGATACGCCGTGCTTGATTCCTCTCACCCTAGGTCAAGACCCAGAACATCAGAAAACTGGAGAACAATGCTTTTTCAACTCTCCAACCCTGCTGTCCCCCAGAAACAGCCTAGCTTCCATTAAGCAGAGAATCGGGACTTCCCATTGCTTGACACCCTGTATCCCTCCGTATTCTGTGGCTGGATATTATGGATTCTCCCTTCACCCCTCTGCATGGCTCCATCTCTTTACCCCTCTGTCTCCAGCTATTATGTCTGTCACATACAGGTTGTTTCTATCCCCAGAATTTGTATCTTGTTTCCTTATAAAAATAAATAAAATGAAAATATTATTTCACATGACAGGAATTTCTATTTATTCTTAGGAGATAGATATATTATGAGCAAGAACATGATGATGATGTCGATAGTAATGAAGATGGTGGAAGTGATGATGATGATGTCGATAGTAATGAAGATGGTGGAAGTGATGATGATGATGCCGATAGTAATGATGATGGTGGAAGTGATGATGATGATGTCGATAGTAATGAAGATGGTGGAAGTGATGATGATGATGTCGATAGTAATGAAGATGGTGGTAGTGATGATGATGGTTATGATGATCATGTTGATGATGATGATGGTGGTAATTAAGATGGTGATGCTGGGGATAATAATGGTGATGGTGATGAAGTTGGTGGAAGTGATGATGAGGATGATGATGAGGATGATGATGGTGATGATGATGATGGTGATGAGCATGATGATGGTGATGATAATGATGGGGAAGCTGATATTGTTGTTGCTGATTGTGGCTGTGATGGTGATGGAAATAATAATGATGATGTGATGAGGATGATGTGCTGATGATAATTACGGGGAAGCTGATATTGCTGCTGCTGATGATGATTGTGGTGGTGATGATAAGGGTAATGATGATGACGGTTACACTCTCCGGTACCAGAGTCTAATTTCCGAAAATGGGACTTTCGAAAGTTCATTTTCGAAAGTCCCATTTTCAAATACTTATCATTTGCGACTTTCTTTTAGTGAATGGGTGAGTGCCGTTCGGCATACTTTACTCATTCGTTTTTGCAATTACTGTTGTCCTTCCGCCGTCTGTGCTACCCTTCCCGCACCTCCGCCGCTACTCGCTTGTTAGAGTTAGGGTCAGGGTTAGGGTCAGGCTGCTGGGGAGGGAGGGTTAGGGTCAGGCCGCTGGGGAGGGAGGGGTAGGGTCAGGCCACTGGGGAGGGAGGGGTAGGGTCAGGCGGGTGATTATGCCGTTCGATACACTTCACCCATTCACTTTCGCAATTACCGATATCCCTCCGCTGCACCTCCGTCGCTGACCAGGGACAGGTGAGTAAACTATCTGTGCAGGGCAGGGAGGGTTATGGTCAGGCTGCAGGGGAGGGTGGGTTAGGGTTAGGCTGCGGTAGATGAAGGGTTAGGGTTAGGCTGCTGTAGAGGGAGGGTTAGGGTCAGGCTGCCAGGAAAGGAGGGTTAGGGTTAAGGTAGTATGAGGGGAGGGTTAGGGTTAGAATTAGAATTAGGGAAGAGACTATTTTACCTTATTATTTAGTTGAACGGAGCTTTCAGTGCTCTGTGGATGGATTGCTGTGTCTCATCGAGGCATAGCAATCGAAATACCAGCCAGTTCGCAACTGGCTGGGGAGGAAATGGCCAATTTGAAATTTGACCATTCAGACGGAGCCCCACACCCTGATGATGATGGTGATGATGATGATAATGATTGTGATGATAATGATGGAGAAGCTGATATTGTTGCTAATGATAATTGTGGTGGTGGTGATGATGATGATGATGATGATGATGATGATGATGATAATGAGGGTGAGGATTAGAGGGATTATGATGATGATGATGATGATGAAAAAAGGTTTGTTGATGATGATGGTGGTAATGGAAATAATGATGATGACGATGGTGGTGATGGAAATAATAATAATGGTGATGAGAAAGGTCATAATAGTGTTTATATGGATTATGTTGATGCTGATAAGGATGATATTGGTGGTGATGATGATGATGAAAATAGTGTTGTTGATGATTATGGCAATGAGTAATGGTACTGAGGATGATGAGCATAATAAAGATGGTGATGATGATAATGATGAGGAAGCTGATATTGTTGCTGCTGATGATTGTGGTTGTGATGATGGTGGTGATGGAAATAATGATGATGGTGATGAGGATGATGGTGATAATGATAATGATGGGAAAGCTGATATTGTTGCTGATGATGGTTGTGGTGGTGATGATGACAATGATAATATGGGTGAGGATCATGAGGATTGGAGGGATTATGATGATGGTGATGATGATGAAAATAGGGTGGTTGATGATGATGATAGTGGTGATGGAAATAATAATGATGATGATGATGACGATGGTGGTGATGGAAAAAATAATGATGATGGTGGTGATGGAAATAATAATGATGATGATGATGAAGACGATGGGGGTGATGGAAAAAATAATGATGATGGTGATGAGGGTGATAATACTTTTGGTGATGATGAAAGTGGTGATGGAAATAATAATAATGATGATGATATTACCGTCGGAAATATGATTACAACCCGATAATACTTTTGGTGATGATGAAAGTGGTGATGGAAATAATAATAATGATGATGATAGTGGTGATGGAAATAATAATGATGATGATGATAATGGTGATGGAAATAATAATGATGATGATGATGGTGGTGATGGAAATAATAATGATGATGATGAAGACGATGGTGGTGATGGAAAAAATAATGATGATGGTGATGAGGGTGATAATACTTTTGGTGATGATGAAAGTGGTGATGGAGATAATAATGATGATGATGATGATGATAGTTGTGATGGAAATAATAATGATGGTGATGATGATGGTGGTGATGGAAATAATAATGATGATGATGATGATGAAGACGATGGTGGTGATGGAAAAAATAATAATGATGGTGATGAGGGTGATAATACTTTTGGTGATGATGAAAGTGGTGATGGAAATAATGATGATGATGATGGTGGTGATGGAGATAATAATGATGATGATGGTGATGAAAGTGGTGATGGAGATAATGATGATGATGACGATGGTGGTGATGGAGATAATAATGATGATGGTGATGAGAAAGGTCATAATAGTGTTTATAGGGATTATGTTGATGCTGATAAGGATGATATTGGTGTTGATGAAGATGATGATGATAATAGTGTTGTTGATGATTTTGGCAATGAGTAATTGTACTCAGGATGATGAGTAGGATGAGGATGAAGATGAGGATGATGATAGTGATGATGGTGTTGGTGATGATAATGATGAGGATGACCAAGATGATGAGAATGGTGGTGATGATGATGATGATGATGATTATGGCAATGGTTATGATAGTCATAATAGTGTTCGTAGTATGATAATGAGAAAGACAGTAAGGGGTTAACTCTTCTTTATTATTCATCTAGATGTCAGACGGGCGTCTGCTTTGCCCCACTTACTGGAACAGTTGCTACCTGTGGTTAAGGCTGTGGTTTGCTACAGGACTTGTATTATAAAGTGTATTACTGTTACCTGGCCAACCATGTCAAATGTCACTCAACCCATGACATATACTATGTATTATATACTATGTACTATCTACTAAATACTATGTACTATATACTATATCAATATTTATGGAACCAATGGCAAGATATGCACAGTACGTGATTCAGATTGCTGTGTAACCGTTTGCTGGATGAATAAAGATTGGAGCTTTTGCAGCTTGTTATGTTCACCCACCGGCCGATAGTGATAGAATTTAACAATCACTAGACTCTCAGTTTTAAATCAGCTTTATCAATAATAATAATAATAATAATAATAATAATTGTGGTGGTGGTGGTAATGATAATGATGACAATGATTATGCTGTGGCAGCATTTTTACTGGAAGATCATAAATCAGCAGAAAAATATGAGAGCAGAACCTGCAGATGTCTCAATGTGGCAAGTTTTATTATTTGTTGTTGTTAATTTGCTATGTAAAAAGCTGCCGGTAAATACTAATTGCTTAACTTTCTACGGGCCAGTGAAGGGCGACTCATTCCCAAGTGTAAGGGAACCTCCGGCATAAGCTGGTCTCAGGTCATCTCCAATTGGCTGCACTTAGAACACTCTAAAACCTTGTGATTGTCTAAAAGGCACAAATTAGAGTAAAGATGATTAGAGTAGACAGAAGGCACTAATATATCACATGCCGCAGGTCCCACTCATTACAGTCCTTACAGGTCATGAGCTGTCCATGCCCTGTCAATTTGGTGATATTTGCTGGAATCAGGCAGACATTCCTTCTTTATCTCAAGAACCAGTATCTCTCCAATGAATTATTCCAGTGGTTAAATAGGATCTTCTTAAGTCACATACACTCTGAACAAACCCCCTACTAAGCATAAACCAATATATGGCTCCAGACTCAGCCATTAATCTGTTGTCAATGAAAGCAGGACTTCCCAGGACAGTATGACATCTGAGGATACAGAGTGCCCCCCTGGGGATGGACTGGCCAGACAGTATTTCTATTCACCTTACTAAAGGGAGCAGGAATTAGACAATGTCAAACATGGATTCATTTGGATGATGACATTTTTAAATGACTGAGCAGACGATACTGAGGTCACAAGAAGACATTGCCACTTAGTCAGACGACAGTTCTTTTGCTCCCTCTATCCGTGTACCCATACGGACATGAGAAACTGGGGCGGGGCTAAAGTGACAAGTGGGTTTTAACTCTTAGTCAGGTGACAATGTTGGGGCTCCCTCTCTCTGTGGCAGTTGGAAGTTCATCTAGGGGATGCATGAAGGTCTGGATAGTGCAGCCCAGGAATAGTGGATCCCTTTAAATCTCCTCCTCTGGGATGTGATCACACAGAAATGATAAATCCACGTATCCAGTTATAAATAGGGTGCGCCAACTTCAGTCTACTATTTTAGTATTGGGCCTTGCAGGGGATGTTTTGTGTCAACTTATTTGAAACTTAAAGAGCTCAAAACTACAGCTGCAACATCTCCACGTTTCCATACCCCACCGTTACTCGCAGTTTCATTCACTATTTTACACCACTTAATAAAAATGTTGTATTCACTGTTTAAAATCGGAATATTTTCCTATTACTAATAGTGATTGGAAATAATTGTTATAGTTGTTAATGAAGCTGTATTAGCAAAAATACATACAAATTATATGATTATAACTGTCTTTAGAAATAAAAAAAATAAAAAAAATCCAGATCAAAGATCAAACTCAAAACCCAAAGATTGGAGGGTGAATAAAACCAAAACATGAAAAAGATTTAGAACTAAAACCAAAGTACAGGATATTTACATCTTTGCAGCGCATATTGAATAAAAACCTTCATATCATGTCTTTGGGTGTCACAAACATTACACAGAACGTGCACACAAAAGTGTAATATGTTGCAGCCATTGTGCAATCCGCGTTACCCTGTGGCCAGCAAATAGGAAGATGTGAACAGTAAGCAGGATATAACGACACCAGAGAACAACCACAACTTCATCTGACAGTGTCACAAGTCTGGAGACATCTGCCCAGCAGTCTGGTGAGTCCTCAGGTA
This sequence comes from Limnodynastes dumerilii, assembly GCA_011038615.1. Taxonomy (NCBI): domain Eukaryota; kingdom Metazoa; phylum Chordata; class Amphibia; order Anura; family Limnodynastidae; genus Limnodynastes; species Limnodynastes dumerilii. Next base: position 44,382 of record WWET01005304.1, read on the forward strand.
TGAGACAGGTGGTGAAGGGAGCCATAATTACAAAACAGGATGGTTTATCTGTTTATTTCATTTCTGAGCATCAACTGCTTGCAACGAGTCTTAAACGTATGGAAGATCATCTTATCTCGTTATATGGTTTTTTCTCAATGGGTTTGATAGAGTAAACATCATAACTTTTCATATAAGAAAACAAAAGTAAAATATTATAATGAATAGAAAATGAATTAGTCTGAACTGTAGCATAATTCTCTGAGATTTAGGCGTGTAAATTATTTCTGCTTTCACAGATACACTTTTCTCACCCTTCTTAAAGTGTTAACTCTACGTTTCTTTCTCTTTCTTTCTTTCTTTCTTTCTTTCTTTCTTTCTTTCTTTCTTTCTTTCTTTCTTTCTTTCTTTCTTTCTTTCTTTCTTTCTTTCTTTCTTTCTTTCTTTCTTTCTTTCTTTCTTTCTTTCTTTCTTTCTTTCTTTCTTTCTTTCTTTCTTTCTTTCTTTCTTTCTTTCTTTCTTTCTTTCTTTCTTTCTTTCTTTCTTTCTTTCTTTCTTTCTTTCTTTCTTTCTTTCTTTCTTTCTTTCTTTCTTTCTTTCTTTCTTTCTTTCTTTCTTTCTTTCTTTCTTTCTTTCTTTCTTTCTTTCTTTCTTTCTTTCTTTCTTTCTTTCTTTCTTTCTTTCTTTCTTTCTTTCTTTCTTTCTTTCTTTCTTTCTTTCTTTCTTTCTTTCTTTCTTTCTTTCTTTCTTTCTTTCTTTCTTTCTTTCTTTCTTTCTTTCTTTCTTTCTTTCTTTCTTTCTTTCTTTCTTTCTTTCTTTCTTTCTTTCTTTCTTTCTTTCTTTCTTTCTTTCTTTCTTTCTTTCTTTCTTTCTTTCTTTCTTTCTTTCTTTCTTTCTTTCTTTCTTTCTTTCTTTCTTTCTTTCTTTCTTTCTTTCTTTCTTTCTTTCTTTCTTTCTTTCTTTCTTTCTTTCTTTCTTTCTTTCTTTCTTTCTTTCTTTCTTTCTTTCTTTCTTTCTTTCTTTCTTTCTTTCTTTCTTTCTTTCTTTCTTTCTTTCTTTCTTTCTTTCTTTCTTTCTTTCTTTCTTTCTTTCTTTCTTTCTTTCTTTCTTTCTTTCTTTCTTTCTTTCTTTCTTTCTTTCTTTCTTTCTTCCTCATTGCTTTGCTGTGTGCAGCTATAAATGTTATTATAGTGTGACCTATTTCCAATAAATTAGTTTTATTATTTATAATGACAATTTCTTTCCTGTAATTGGCTAATCTTCCCACTATTTTGGAATGTTATAATCAGTGGACAGGTGTAAATTACTTGTAGTTACACAGCCTTCAGAAATCACTATTCTCAGCGGAATCCTAAGAAGTAAAATAATCTTCTCCTTCTCAGGTCAGAGATGTTTCTTTCTGCCACCTTCCTCACACTCTTCCTGCTCCAGGAGTCAGGTCACCAGGCTACAGACGTGGTCCCTAAGAACCAGGATAATAGTAAGTGAAATAGGAGCGAATCAAATGTTATGCAAAGTGCATAAGGGGCCTGATTTGCCTGGAGTGCACATGCGCCCTCCAGATGTTATGCTAGGGTTACAATAGTAACATCAGTGCAGCAAGAATCGCACACACCTTAGCTCTGTACGAGCCAATTTGCAAACAAATGGCCTGTTCTTCCTCTCTGCCCGCTAAAGTGGGGGTGGGGGGAAACATAGGACTTTGAGAAAGGGCTCAGGGTAGCCCCAAATGCGTAAGTCAGACTGGCCAGACGCAGACATCATCACCCAGGACCTTGCAGTCGCATCGTAGAGTGCCGTTTTCCGGGTTAGTCCATCCGGAAGCCACCGATCCACTGACGGGGAAGCCAGGGAAGACATAGTCATAAAGGTTACGGTAAAAATCTGGACATATTTACTACCGACAGCAGGAAGTGCAGGGAACATGTGTTGCAGGGGGCGTGTCTTACAGATAGAGGGAGTGCAGGGGGTGTGTCTTACAGATAGAGAAGTGTGCAGGGGGTGTGTCTTACAGATAGAGGGGAGTGCAGGGGGCGTGTCTTACAAAGAGAGAGTGAAGTGCAGGGGGCATGTCTTACAGAGAAAGGGAAGTGCAGGGGGCATGTCTTACAGAGAAAGGTGGGTGCAGGGGGAGTGTCTTACAGATAGAGGGGAGTGCATGGGTTGTGTCTTACAGATAGAGGGGAGTGCAGAGGGGGTGTCTTACAGAGAAAGGGAAGTGCAGGGGGCGTGCCTTACAGATAGAGGGTAACGCAGGGGGCGTGCACTCCCCGCAACAGGTGCGTAACTATGGTATGTAAAGCCAGCGGGGGTCTAGATTCAGCCCAATGTGTGTCTTATCCCACATATTATATTATATGTTCTATAATCATGTCCTTATATACAGTATGTAGGTAAATATGCTCTATAATAGTAATTATACATATATCAGAAATTAATAGACACAGTTCTGCATTCAGGATAAGAGCTCTTTTCCTCCTATTAAGTAAAGCAGGAATATATTTCACAAATCATAATTTTACAACAAACTTTTGTTTATGAATAAAATTTCTCTCCCTCCAGTCATTGGCTGTATCAGCACCTGTCACCCCCATGACTGCTCCGACCTGCAAGCCCAGGGACTGAGAGAAGATGGCGTGTATCTGATATACCCCGGGGGAGATCACTCTCCTGCTGTACCTGTGTACTGTGACATGATTAGTAAGGACGGACCATGGACAGTAAGTAACAACTACCCCTAAATGTTGCCCATTTTTGTTTCCTGAAAGCACTGAATTGTAAATGGAGATGTAACTATATTTGGCTTAACAATCTAATGATAAGTATGTCTTTTATGTCATTATACTTGTGGAGATGGAGCGTTTATTGGGGGAATAACATTAGCAGGGTGCTCTAAGTGCTTTACAATTACAGGGTAGTCAATGATGGAAAGGAAAGAAGTGCTTTACAATGACATGGTAGTCAATGATGGAAAGGAAGGAAAGAAGAAATAATGGGAATGTTCATTAGTGGGGTATAAAGGGATAGAGGTTTGAGAGTCTGAGGGTGAACTTAGAACCCTAAATGTTGGTTCTCGGTGAACTATTACATGTGTCCTACAGAGAGATGGCTGCACCTGGACCTGAGTTCTGCTGATCTGTTTTCTCCCCCAGGTGTTTCAGAAGAGGTTTGATGGCCGTGTGAGCTTCTATCGTGGTTGGGAAAAATATAAGTCTGGATTTGGACGAGCGGATGGAGAATATTGGTTGGGTAATTCCTTCACTTTATATATTCTCTCATTATTATTCCTGTAGGAATGACATTCATGTAAAACTCCTCTTCTGCAATATCCAGGTTTGGAGAACATTCACCGTCTCACCCAGAAGAAGTCGTATCGTCTACAGGTCAACCTGGAGGACTTTGACAATGACAAACGTTATGTGCGATATAATTCCTTCTCTCTCTCCCCTCTGGCCATCAACCCCGAGGAGGATGGATATAAACTGCACATAGATGGGTTCCAGGAGGGGGATCCGGCCAGACCTATGGGTAAGAGGCTATAAATCCTAAAGCTCCAGGCTTTAAATAGGTTCCTGTGAAACAGAATATATGTAAATTCAACCTGAATAACACTAAATAATAAGCCGCTGTATTTATGTTCTTCCTTACAGGAGACTCTCTAATGGTTCACAATGGGATGAATTTCTCCACTTATGACAATGACAGAGCACTGTCTTACCTGGAGAATTGTGCCTTGAAGTATAAAGGAGGTTTCTGGTACAACTTTTGCCACACAGCTAACCTCAATGGTCTGTACCTGAATGGCACCAATGACCAGTATGGAAAGGGCATGACGTGGTTCACATGGAAGGGGGATTTTTACTCTTTCAAGAAGACTGAGATGAAGATTGCAGTTAAAAAAGTATAGGTTGCCCCTTTTCCTCACCCTAATAAATGTTATTAGGGGGAGGAAAAGCGGGGAATGTATGGGGACACCGCTGGCATAAAGAAGGCTGCACTAATAGCTGTTATTAGGGGGAGGAAAAAGGGGGCATGTATGAGGAGACCGCTGGCATAAAGGAGAATGCATTAATAGTTGTTATTAGGGAGAGGAAAAGGGGGACATGTATGGGGAGACCGCTGGCATAAAGGAGAATGCACTAATAGTTGTTATTAGGGGGAGGAAAAGGGGGACATGTATGGGGAGACCGCTGGCATAAAGGAGGAGGCACTAATAGTTGTTATTAGGGGGAGGAAAAGGGGGACATGTATGGGGAGACCGCTGGCATAAAGGAGGAGGCACTAATAGTTGTTATTAGGGGGAGGAAAAGGGGGACATGTATGGGGAGACCGCTGGCATAAAGGAGGAGGCACTAATAGTTGTTATTAGGGGGAGGAAAAGGGGGACATGTATGGGGAGACCGCTGGCATAAAGGAGGAGGCACTAATAGTTGTTATTAGGGGGAGGAAAAGGGGGACATGTATGGGGAGACCGCTGGCATAAAGGAGGAGGCACTAATAGTTGTTATTAGGGGGAGGAAAAGGGGGACATGTATGGGGAGACCGCTGGCATAAAGGAGGAGGCACTAATAGTTGTTATTAGGGGGAGGAAAAGGGGGACATGTATGGGGAGACCGCTGGCATAAAGGAGGAGGCACTAATAGTTGTTATTAGGGGGAGGAAAAGGGGGACATGTATGGGGAGACCGCTGGCATAAAGGAGGAGGCACTAATAGTTGTTATTAGGGGGAGGAAAAGGGGGACATGTATGGGGAGACCACCAAAATAAACCAGTGTGGAAAGTAAAAAATTAAAATAAAAAAGTGGTGTTTTTTTCAATTAAATTTAAACTTAAAAAATATACACATGTAAATCACTAATAATTGTAAAAAAAAATAAAATAAGAAAAAAAAGCAAAATTTACCTTCCTGGGAGACACGACACGAGTCCTAATAAGAAGACACTGAGCATGCACAGACTTCATTCATACACAGTAGTAGCACAGAGATCATCGCGAGACCTCGCAGGGCAGGTAAGTTTTAGTAAATTAAATGAAAGAAGCTGCCAGGCTCGCTGCAAGGAGAAAGCCAGCCAGGATCAGCTTCATTCATGTAAAAACGAACTTCTATGTAAATAGAGCCCTATGGTCGAGCGCTAAAACGCCTGTGGTGATTTCTCTAGTGACGCCACGGTTTTTCTGAGAAATGTGTGGCGTCATTACAGCTCTGAGGAACGCGTGATGTCACCTCTGCACTGAGGAACATGTGACATCAGTGCTGCTCTGGCGAGTGACTGAAGTCACTGGGACAAATTACTTCCTTGAAGAACTAGTGACTAAAGTCCTTTGGAATGTCCCTAGTTTCTAATCAACCAGTAGACTTTATTCTAATAAAGTTGGTTGACCTCACAAAATGGCTGCCTTCACTTTGAGCAAATGACTTGTAGGTTGTAGGAAGTTTGGAAGCCTAAAACATGAGAGCAAAAACAGCGTTGTACCCTCCATGTGCCTGATTTTTACAAGATGGAGGCATTTGGAGAAAACTTACAAGGAGAGATTTCTATAGATCACACAGGAATGGGAAAGTATAAAGCGTCAGACTAGAGATGAGCAAAATTGAGGTAATAATCATGTGAATAGAGTGATTTGTGGCAGTTTCTGGGCTATACAACCTATTTCCGTGCGGTGCGTGGGATTCTGCATATTTCTGGTGCTCATACACGGAGTGCCAAGCTCCGCCCTCAGTCCCTCATGGCTCCACCTAATCCTGCCTCTCCAGACCCAGGGCCACTGCCTCCTTGCTACGGGGCTCGAATCTGTCACCATCCGCCCCTGCCTCACACCGCTCTGGTCTGAGGTGCTGTACACATAAATTGCGCACCACTGAGAAGCTTGCTCATTTTTTTGCGTCTGTTTTCTAAGCGTGCGCAGATATTTGTAAATTTGGATTCAACTAAATGGGCGAAGCTGGGACACAATCAAAATTCTACTGTAAAAAGGAATAATGTGTGCCCCAATTTCCTTGAAATACTTTGTGCACAAACATTTGATTAGGGAGCAAGACCTTTCCCACGGCCAGAGCCAGATTTACTAAGCTGCGGGTTTGGAAAAGCGGAGATGTTGCCCATAGCAACCAATCAGATTCTAGCTCTCACTTTCCTATTACATACTAGAGAATGTCATCTAGAAGGGGAGCAAGACCCACGGCCAGAGCCAGATTTACTAAGCTGCGGGTTTGGAAAAGCGGAGATGTTGCCCATAGCAACCAATCAGATTCTAGTCTAGCCTAGTATATAATAGCAAACTAAGGGCTAGAATATGATTGGTTGATATGGGCAACATCTCCTCTTTTCCTTTCCTGCAGCTTAGTAAATCTAATGCATGGAGAGAGACTAGACTTCTAGTCATATAAAGGGCTCTATTTACTAAATACAGTTAACTTCAATTTCTGTCAATAAAGGCATTTTCTAAGTTAATTACATATCCTATTATTATTATTCTTATTCTTATTTTTATTATTATTATTATTATTATTATTATTATTATTATTATAAACACTTAATTAGCTTCACAAAATGTTTACAGTGCTTTTTAGTATGCAACCTAATAAACTACCAGTATGTTATTGGAGTGTGGGAGGAAACCCACACAGACACAGGGAAAACCACACAGATTAGGTCTTTTCTGTAAATCATGACCTTTGTGCTGTGAGACAAAAGTACTACTTACTAAGCCACTGGGCTGCCCAACTTGTGTTTCCATAGTGACCGTCACCACCCCAATCACTGGCTCGTTCTTATGAATGCAAACTCTCCAACATGACCCATTCCATTAGGTACAATATACTCTGCACCTGAGCTTCCAACTGTCACTCACCTGGTGAGCTGATATTTAAAAAACTATTTGTCTCTCCAGCAAAGGAGGTTACCATAGTAACTGACAGCTGCAAACTGAGAAGCAGAGTATTCTGTACCTAATGGAATGGGTCATGTTGGAGGGTATGTGACTGTGAATGGCTGATTGTTTCATTTACAATGTGTCAGACTGGAATTTATTACTCAGCTCCAACAATTTAAAGAACACCACCTGAAGAGGTATTCCAGCGGTCTAGTAATATACTTCCCTTTTCCTTCACCTAATAGCTGCATGGGAAGTGTTTTTTCCTATTGGAAGAAGATCCAGATCTGTACTGCGAATAAGCCACATGCAAATGCATGGTCGCAAAATGTGGGCGTATTCTGATTGGAAAATGCCCCTATGGCAAAGGTCTGGATCCAGTCCAACATTATCAATGATCCTGTTTATTTCACCTCCTGAGCACTTACTACATTTATTAGTTGTGCGCAAAGAAGGTCAAGCAATGGTGGACTATCCAACTCCTCCCATGCCACATGCCCATTATCTCTCTCTCATGTCAAGAAGACCTGACATAGCTTCCAAAGTATACACTATTCTTTCACATATTGGTGTGATTATTGATCACAGGTGTGTGACAATTTTTGCCTTTCTATTTCCAAGCAATGTCATATTCATTTTCCAAATAGTAGTAGATTTGGTTGTACTTAGGAGCTCAGTTACTTTCAGTGTGGCACTATCATAATTTGGCCTACAAGAGCTGCCATTGTCAATTGTAATTTCTGTTATAATGAGAAATGTCTAGCATCAAATGAGTTGTGATTTACAAGACTGTATTTGGTTATTGTTGGTGCATCATAAACTTTTAGAACAGGGAGATCTTCATCTGTAGTAAGTTGCCTTTCCCTTAGAGATTGATGATCTTACTGTTACTTGGATGAACCCAGGACTGCAGCTCAAGTAGTAAAAGTTTATCGCAGTACCGTGAAGTAATGAAGTACGGAGTCTACGGAGAGAATAGTACACCTCATGGTCAAATATGGGATAGTGGAATACCTCATACTG
>WWET01005305.1:9344-26123 GCA_011038615.1 Limnodynastes dumerilii
GGGGGTCTGAATCCGGTCCCTAGACCCCCGCACGTTTTCCGAATGTGCAGGGGTCTGTCCTTACGAGAGAGAGGGGAGTGCACACCCCTTGTCACTCCCCTCTCTCGTGTCGACTGTATGGCAGCTTACGCTGCCATAAGCCTGCCTTAAAGTGCTCGCACGGATCAGCGGTCCGTATGACTGCTTTTCCGCACAAGTGTGGGAGCCCCCTCCCACACTGTAAATTTTACATGCTTCCCAACGCCCACTTTAGTGGGCAGAGGGGAAGCACAGCCCATTTGTACGCAAATGAGATGAACAAAACTATAGTACAATTATAGTACAATCGTAACCCTAGCGTAACATCTGGAGGACACATGCGCCCTCCAGTCAAAACAGGCCACTTACACAAGTAGCATGCGTAAGTGACCTGTCGGGCGCAGGTCTGAATTTGGCCCTACAACAGCATCCTGAAAAGTAACTTGTTTAACATTGGTACAATTGTTACAGTTTTGAAAATGCACATGCTGTAAAAAAATGTATTCTGTGGCCTCAGCTCGGAGGTGGACAGCATAGCAGTGGACACATGCACAGACATAGCCAGAGGAGGTGAGGGGGGCAAAGCATAAGAAGAACTAGTAACAATTGTTTGTTTGAAAATATTTTTCCTTCAGTGACTTAAATTCCAGATCTGGAGATACAATACAGAGATATGCAAAACAGATTGCGTACAACTAAATATGCATTGCTTTTGAGCACCTACTTTCTGGGCATGTGCTGTGCTAAATCCAGCCAAATACACTACATCCATGAGGTATGTTTAACTATTAATGTCACACTATGGGCTAGATTTATTAAACATGGGAAAAAGAAAAATGGAGATGGTGCCCACAGCAATCAATTAGATTCAAGTTCTCACTTACCTATTACATACTACAGCATAGAGGGCCTGATTCAGAGATACGATATTATCGCTATTTAGGTGCGTATATTTAGGTTCTTAAGAAATTCCCATCATTGTGCATGCGTAGTAATAGTGCAACGCCATCTACGTAGAGGTTAGGATCCTAAATTCGGTAAGCGCGGACCTGTGAATCGATCGCAAGCACTTAAGATCCGAAGTGCTGCGCAAATATAGGACCCAAAGGATTTGCATAAATATGGGCGGGGGGAGGCATTGAGATGAGGGAAAGTGGGCGCGAGCAGACACTTAGGATCTTAAATAAACGCAACTAATTCACTTAAGATCTCAAATGACAGCGCAGAGTTAGGGTTAGTCAATGGTGGTCTAACTTTATGATCCGCCGCTGTTTGCAAGGGGAGTGACTGTTTATGCAGTGGGCTGTAACCTGCTCCGACCTGAAACTTAGATGCGTATATTTGATATCCCATCGGCATTGTATCTCTGAATCAGGCCCAAAATCTGGCTAGTTGCTTTGGCAACATCTCCATATTTCCTTTTCCACAGCTTAGTAAATCTAGCCCCATGAGTGCTTGTATTTATATTTTGTATTTATAATTTTTTATATTATGGCCACCATATTTTTAATGTACCTAATACTTCCTGAATTCCTGCCATATTACTGACTTTTTGATTGATTTTCCCTGTATTAAGTCTCAGCTGAGCTCCGACTGAAGAAAGCTCAGCACACACATGGGGCCTGATCCAGACCTACGCCGATGCGCTGTGCTTACTAAAGCACAGCGTATCGGTGTTTACTTACCCTGACACTCCCCCTGTGCGGGCGTATGGCCCCTTCCTTATGCCGGCTAGTGTTTTTATGGCAATGCGTAATTGTTTATTTGGCTTGTGATCATTGTGAGTTTTAACCTTTTTAAGAGATTCTTTGTCCTTTCCATTTGTGTATATGTTTGTCCCATATACTGCTCCTATACCTTTTTTGCATGCATTGTATTTCATTGTGTAAGGGAGCACTACTAGTCCCAGGTCACTTTCTTGGCATTTTCACCTGTTGCCATTATCTGGCTTATTAGGATCCAGCATGAGGGACTGTTTCTAAGTAGAGATAAATAACAGGGCCAGATTCTGAGTTCAGTATGAAAGCATATTTACGGTAGCGGCTGCGTAACTCTGACTTTTTGTATGTAACGCGCATGCGCGCAGCAGATGTTAGGCGTCGTAACTCTGATCGTACGTACCTTCCTCGTAAATACAAACAAAGGGGCGGGGCATCCATACGACAGTCAGAAGTCTGCATTGTGGGCATTTCAAATGTACAGTATGGGCCGTGTTAGGCCATTACATGCAACAATCCTTTACATAGGAGCGTGCTTACACAAGGAAAAGTTAAGGTAGGGTTTGATAGTGCCCAGGGGAGTGCATAGTACTTACAATCGCGTAAATACGCTACAAGATCATATAAAACAGCACTCATGTCTGGATCTAGCCTATATTGTGTAACCAATAAAGGCATCTGATCAGTGATAAATTTCCATTAATAAACTCTATAATATATTGCTATGCAAAATATTTCAGTTTTTAGAAGAAAAAACAAAGCATTCAATTTCCCATCTGGATTATAACAAAGAGTAAATCTACAACTTACTTCTTCTCAATAGATTTTGGAACAGCTCCACTTAAAATACAATATATCATCATATACATATAATACAGAGTAATAATTGCCCAGCTGTACAGAAACATACCTGTTATGTGAAGAAGTTCTGAGCACTGCGGGAATGTTCATATTCATTGAAGAATTTGTAGAACTTGTCACTGTCAGATGATCTGTGAGCTGTCACAGTAGAAGTCACTGTTAATGTGCCACAGCTATGATTCCAAATATATACACAAACAGTTTGGGAAGTAAGAGAACACAGACACTGATATTCCCACACCCCCAGACTGGACATGTGCTTTTATAGACATTGGGGTAGATCCAGAACTACGTTTGCCGTACGTTTATTCGCGTAGCATGTAAATTTGTTACACTCCCCTCGGCACACCCCTTGCACGTACGTATTTTGTTAAGATACGCTTTCCAAACCCTACCTTAACTTTTTCCAACGTAACCACAGTTATATGCACACGTACGTATGGGCTAGATGAATTTACGCAGCTAAGCACGCCCATACTGTACACTTTAAATACAACTCCCCGCCTACTTCACGTATTTCACACGTATTTTGTTGTAACGTAAAATTGGCACGCCCACACATAAGTATTTACGTGACACATATGTGAATGGCCCATACGTTCACAATTACGCTACCTTAATGTGCGTATTTTCTATGGTGCGCATGCGCAGTGCGTACAAAACAGCGATTTTACGTCTCTGCCACGCGTAAATTCGCTCCGAATCGTTGTTCTGGATCAGGCCCATTGTTTTATAGAACTTATTTACTTACTGAAAGGAAAAATGACATTATCAAATTTTAATGAGTAATTTTAAAGACCGCATATACGCAATCTACGTAACAAAAAGATACGTAGATTACGTAAAAAAGATACTACGTATGCGCAGTATCAAATATCGATAAACTCTGGACGTATATGCAATACGTCCGGTGGTGTGAATCCGGCCCCTTATCTGAATTGCATTTACAAATACCCTACCCAATTGGATAGGGTTCTAATAAAATATCAGTGAGGCACACAAGTGGAACAGGGAAATGGTACAGTTACAACGTTAATTTTATTTAAATCTATCTACAGCACTGATAATTAAGGACAAGAACCAGATTCATGAAAAATGATTCATTTCTAATTGCAAAGATCGTACAAGATTGCATGGGTTGCAGTTATAGTATGGATCTGGATTCTTTGGATACAGACCACCCTGCTGGAAATGTTTCTGAGAGCATTGTGAAGACAGGCACTTACAGAGGTTAACTTACAGAAGGAATTGCTATCTTAAATTCCTACCTTAAGAATTCTGAATGCAACTCTGTGTGTGCAGAACTCTAAATTGCACAGAAGGGTTTAGCCAAACCCTTAATGTGCAACTAAAATTCCTATGCCTGTGCATCTAGTATGCATGCAGAGAGTGTCAGCCCCCCTTGCGGAGCCTGCACCACCCACAGTGTCAAGGAAAGGTTCATACCTTTTTGGGTACACACTGGGGCTTTTTGAAAGACAATCCTTCCAATCACACAATCAAAAGACTGTTTCACCAGATATCTTACCAGTATGTACTGTCCAAAGATGCTCAAAAATCATTTGAAACAGTCTGTAATCATTTGGAGCATTTGAGTCTCTTCTCTCAGGATAAGTTGTAATGCGGGCAGGACAGCGAAAGCAGGACTGTCCCGCTGAAATCGCGACTGTTGGGACGTATGCAGTGTGTGCTCTGTCTAAGGGTTGGGAACACAACAGCAAGGTTACAATGCCATCAATGCTAACCCATAAAAGGAGAAATTGTATTATCTTGATGATTGCTTAGCACAAATTATATATGTAAGGGATCAGAAATAAAGAATTTATATTATGTTTAGCAGCAGTGGGCAGTGTTTCTAGAGAGTTAATTAACCCCATGCTGGATAATAGTGGTTGAAGTATTAATCATTCATATAGTTGTAAATGTCTTAGTGTGATTACCTAAACACTGTGCTCTCACCATTCAGAAAATAAGGGCAATATGTAAGTCATTTGCAGAGAGAGATGCAGGTAGTGTTTAACTATGACAATCTTTTAGTTATCAAGCCCCAAACACAGTGCTTTTTGTAAGAAAAAAAGTTGCCGTAACTCACATCAACTCACACGCGACCAATTACATGCCGAGCAATGTCATCACAACCAGCACGGATGAAGAACGCATGCCTCAGACTCGACACACAAGCAGCCTGCATGCACCGTTTTAATGAAACTTTTAAACTTGGAAAATCTGACGAAAAAAGTTACCGGAACTCTGTTCTGGTGCGTTCCATGACAAAAAAAGCGCTGACTGGAACTCACATCAACTCACACGCGACCACACGACCAATCATAAGCCGAGCAGCACCACAAGCCGAGCAGTGCCATCACAGCCAGCGCAGATGAAGAACACATTCATCGGAGGCGACACACAAGCAGCGTTTTAATGAAAAAAGGTGCCAGAAATCCGTTCCGGTGCGTTGTATGACAAAAAAAAAGCACTGCCCAAAACATATACTAATATGGAGCTGCCAAGGAGCATACAATTATGAGGTGCAGGAATCTAATAGGAAGCGCTAGGAGTCTGTCACCCTGGTATAAGCAGCTGGAGTCTCTTTCCATCAGGGAAATAGTCACTTTCCCCCACTATAAGCGCAGCTTTTGATGCTAATTTCATCTGCATCTATATATATGAATCTAATAGGAGTTTAACAGGATTAAGGTAATAATACTTTAATTCCCAAAAAGTCAGTATGTCTTCACATTAGAACATGGCCATGTAATTAAAGTTTACAGTTAAATCTTAATTTAAATTATAATTTACTGGATTACTGCTATGCATTATTCCTTAGCCTGAATTTGGCAAATTGGTTCAAGTGAATAGTATGTAAAATCAATCATGGCTGTCATTTATATACCTTACAATTTTACCATTTAAATTTGATTTATTTGGTAAGTTTTTTTTATTAATATTCAATTAATTCATTCATAATTGTATATAACTAGTTTGTATCCTTGTATATGATTTATTATTATTATTATTATTATTATTATTACTATGTTATTGTATATTTACTTATTTTCATGAGAACATTGGGCTCCATTTACAAAATGCACCACCTGCAAACGGTCTTTATCTCATGAAAACGAGGGCATCACCATTTACAATGCAGTGATCGCCATGGAAACCATTCAATGCATTCTATCAAATGCATTAAATCATTTCAGCTCTTCAGATCAATTTTTATGCAGTCCAGTTAATCATATGACAGTACCTGATACGGTTGTTGGGACATGAAATTTGAACTTTATGTTTAGGGCATATGTTTTTGCATACCTCCCAAATTCGGCCATGTGTAGACAGAACTGGGTGGAGTTTGGACATAACTGGGGAAGCGATTTTTGAGATTCTTGGAAGCTATGTTATTGAATCTTACATGCTGGTGCAATATATTAGAACAATGTCCTACTGATTTCTTTATCCGTTCATCCCATCTTCATTCTGATCTCTCTTTTGTGCATATGCTGGCCATCAGGGGTGCTTGTCAGAAACTGCTTGTCAGAAACTATGTTTGGGGCTTTAGCTTTCTCTCTCTTCCTTGTCTATTTCCCTACTCTCTGCTTCACTCTGTGGCTTTATTCCCATTTCTTCAGGCTATGCTCTAAGAACAAGCCTACTTCTCTAAAATGCTCATAATAACTTCTGTTTACTATCTTGTCAATAGCTTGATTTGCAATGTTTATACTATCTAATTTATTGTTGACCCGTTATTGGATCATTTGCGTTGGGTAATTGTAAATGACTTGTTATTGCCCATCCATTGTGTGTGTCATATATGTTACACCTTATAAATAGAAGATAAATAATAATGATCGTGGACCGTATTCACAGATCCATGTTTGCGTGGGGTTGCGTGCATATTTTTAGGATCGGATTAACTGCGAGTAACTCTTTCCACGTACAGTATTCCACAAAGTATTTATACACGTATGTACTTTCGGCTTGGCTTGTGAATCGCACTTAGGGACATACGTACCACGGAGGGGAGTGGTTTTTATGTAGAAGTTACGTGAAAGTGGGCAGGGGGCATTTAAATGGGCATTAGAGGGCGCGGTTAGATAAAAACGCACTTACGTAAGTACACATGTAGACTTAAGGGTGCCCTATGGAGGCGGAAGTCACCGAAAACCTGTCCGTGCGAGGGGAGTTATGGGTGTTGCCTTGCAATGTAGGTGCGTATATTTGCATACTTTTTACACACATATCTGTGAATACGGTCCCATATCTTTTAGCAAATGCACACTATTTTTACAGTTCTATTTTTAATTCTGAACATTCAAGGTCAGCACTGAGATATGTGGGACACCTCTTACTTATTGATCACAGCAGTCAGGAATCATTATTTATTGTTTACAAAATGTATATTATTCATTGATCAATGCTTTGTGAATATCTCATTCTGTCCTTGTGCTCTTTCCCAGTGGACCTGTGAGAATTCCTTACATAACAGCTTTCTGTTATACCTGTCAATCTGATATGTTGCAAATACAGAAATATTTGAAGGAAAAATAAAGTGGAAAAATATGGACTGTTAAGCAATATTTAAATTTTTTAACGGAATACTTAAGATTTTTCTTATTCACCCAGAGCTTCAGTTTTGTGTCTTTGAAGCTCATATAGATCTATATAGCTTCTATATGGATCCCATATTAATCAGTTTTGTATTTACGGAAATCAGCATATGTGCAAATTTAGCATGGTCTGGATCAGCTCCTATGTATGTATGTACTCCTAACAAATATACAGAAAATACAAACAATGAAGCACATCTGCCATCTTGTGGACAGAAGGTGTAATATGTTTTCACATTATATATTTATCAAGAGCTTAGTTTTTTTTGTTTTTGTTTTTTAACTCTTTATTGGATTTTCACAATAATCATACATACACAGCCACACATGTAGTCATTATTTTCCATCAAGTAGTGCAAGAGAATGATACTATCAATGGTGTAGAACAAACAAAAGATAGCCTGATTGGCCGCTTACAGTCCCAATTATCGCCATTGGTTATAATATAATGAGGTCAAGTATTAAAACATTCCACAAAGAGCCCAACTGGCCCACCACAATGTCATTGTACAGCAAACATTCCACTGCTTGCCCCCTGTATCTCAGAAAAAGCGTTGTATAATCAATGTGGCAAATCCAAAACTATGAACTAAAATTTCTGGTAAAGTGCTTTACTGACTGCGGGTGGGACCCCCTCCCCTTCATTCATAACTCATCCCCCAATCCATTCCAAGGCCAGCTTCTAGCGAGCATCCATATAGTAAAATAATTAATTAGTTTGTCCTACTTACACTGCATTGCCACTTCGCATTCATTATCTGTGGTTAAATTGTGCCGCAAAAGGTTGAGCCTGCTGCTACACTAAGATGGGGGTATCCAGTTCTTATAAATAAACCAGGTAGTGCTTTCAAATTATTTCAAGATGTGAGTCTGGTCTGAAGCCGGGAGGCTTTCTACATAACACCCCCACTTCTTATAGAAGCATTCAACACCCTTCTCAATCTCTGGCAATGTGGCCCGTCTTTCTATATATAACATGTGCATTAATATCGTTTTCATGGAGCCCAAAAAGGGAGGTGTTTTAACCGTCCAATTTTGCAAGATCACTTTCCATACCGCAGTCACTATGACAGTCAACAATGGGATAAATTCTTTCACTCCTGGTGTACCCACCCATCGCTCAAAATTGGCCAATAATAACGCTAGGGGGTCTATCTGGTTCCGAGGAGTGAATTGATAAAGTTCAGCACCTTACCCCAAAACTTTTTGACTTTGCCACACTCCCAGAGATTGTGTATGAGCGTAGCCCTCCAAAATCTACACTTAGGACACTGCCCGGATTCACCAGCAGTCATGTGGCGTCTCTGGGCTTGGGCTATGTACTTGTGGACCCCAGTGCTCTCATGGTAGAGTCATAATGTTGCACCAAGTTCTCTGAGGAGATCATCCCGCCCAAGTCCCTGGTCCATGCGAGAGTCAGTTGCTTCCACGAGTCCATGGGATCCACCAACTGGAGGTGTTTTGACACATACCTAACATGGTAAGGGTGAGTTTCTAAAAATTGCAAAATCGACTTCAACGTGTTCGGGAGTGATTTCGAGATTGACATTGATTGCTGTGCGAAGTGCCTAGCTTGCAGGTACATATAAAAATTATTGTTGGGGATGCTGAATTTTTCCTTGAGATATTGGAAAGATCTAATCTCTCCCCCTGGGTCCAAAATATCCCTAATTGCACTGATTCCCTTCTGTTTCCACGGCAGGAACGTGGCGTTTAGTAGTCCCGGAGCGAATGCTGGGTTCCCCCAGAATGTATTAAAGGGAGAAGTTTGATAGGAACCCCCACTTCGTCTATTAGTTGTCACCCATGCAGCATAGGTATCTCGGAATAGAATATTACTCAGTATGTGGTCTGGTATTTTAGCCTTGGGTAAATGAAGTCAAGCAGCCCATGCATAAGGTTTGATAGATTCAGACTCTAACGCTTTATTGGTGAATTTTGCCTATGAAAAATCCAATCTGTGACGTATCTGAAAAAAAGATCCGCAAATAAATGCATTAAGGTCAGGGAAGCCCAAACCACCCGCACCGCGCAGCAACTGCATGCGCCTTCTAGCCACCCTCGATTTTTTATTATTCCATACAAATCTGACAAAGAGATCAGTGCGTTTCTTGATATCCGATTTGGACATAGACACCGGGAGCAGTTGTATTAAATATGTCAACCTGGGGAATAGCACACTCTTAACCAGTGCTACCCTCCCCAGGGTTGATAACGGTAACGTCTTCCATTTCTCGATAGAGTGTTTTAAAGAGTGGATAACAGGCCCAAAGTTTGCCCTATATAAATTGTGTATGTTTGAAGTTATCTGGATACTGAGGTATTTAAATTTGTTGGCGTCTATTTTAAAGGTCTGCGTGATACTGGGTGAGTTATGTAAGGTCTTTACTCCTGATAATAGTAAGGCTTCGGATTTGCTAAAATTAATTTTGTACCCCGCGAATGTGCCAAACTTCTGTATAATTTGGATAATAGTCGGTATGGAAGTGTCAGGTTGCGAGATCATAAGCAGCATATCATCTGCAAATAGAGCTGTTTTGGCCTCAACATTACCCACCATGATACCCTTATAGTCAGGGGCTTTACGCAGGGCTATCGCCAGGGACTCTGGTAAATAGCAATGGTGAGAGAGGACATCCCTGTCGCATTACCCTTTGAATTTGGAAGACCGCTGACAGGGAGCCATTGCCTGCTATTTGTGTGTATGGGGAAGAACAGAGTGATTGAAGTACCTCCATGAAGGCTGCCGGGAAACCGAACCGGGACAGGGACTCCCACAAGTGATCCCAAGTGATCATATTGAATGCCTTCTCGGCGTCGAGGGATAGAATAAGGCGGGGTCCAGGTCAGAGTCAGAGGGACACTGCCGTTCTATGTGTTGGATTACAGTAAGCACTTTTCGTATATGTTTACGACCGAGTGTCGACCCATCATGAAGCCAGTTTGGTCGGTATGAATAATTGCTGGCAAGATTAACTTTAATCGTTCTATTATAATTTTTGTGAATAGTTTGTAATCAACGTTCAGAAGGGAAATCGGTCGATATGACCCAGGGAGAGTGAGGTCCCTGCCCAGTTTCGGAATGACTCTAACGATTGCTGCATTAAAATAACCTGGGATCCGTTTGGACTCCAAAATACTATTGAAAAAGTTTTGCAAATGGGGGGCAATTTCATCAGTTAGGATCTTATTAAAATCCCCACTAAAGCCGTCTGGGCCTGGGGCCTTCATGGGTTTTAGATGCTTAATCGCGTCTTGAACCTTCTTTAATGTAATAGGAGAGATAACAGCTGTTGCATGTTTTTCTGAAATATTGGCAAGGGTCACGCTGTGCCAAAAGGAGGATTTGTTTTGATCATCAATCACCTCCTGTTTATACAACTCTTCATAATAGCTTTTAGGTACTACCATAATTTCTGAGGACATGCACTAGAAGCCCCGAGTTATTCCTCAATGCCGCAATATAAGTAGATTTATTGCTACCTCTAGTTAGGTTGGACAGCAAGCGGCCAGGACGGTTCCCCCACTTAAAAAACGTAAAATTTTTATGGGCTATGGATCTATCTGCCAATCTATTTACCACAGCCTCAAATCATGTTTTGAAAAGGTCTGCCAGAGTAGTTGCAGCTCCTCTAGATGTGATTTATTGTTTTCTAGGAATTCATGCCAATTAACCTTTAACATGTCTCTCTGTATTGGCTCCATCTAGGTACTCCCTGGCTTCCGCCGCGTTCACAAAGTCTTTATAGGATGTTCCACAAAAGATCCGGAGGCGCGTCGGGTACAGGAGAGCAAAACGGCGGCCCATCTTGATAAGCGAGGTACAGTCTTCAGATAACTCTCTTCTGGATCGTGATACCTCCATTGAGAAGTCTTGAAAGACTCTTAATTTGCTGCCTTCCCAGGAAATGCTAGGGTGTTTTCTGCTTGCCACCCAGATTGCAGACTTGTGGACAAAATTCATGCATTTGAATATGACTGGACGTGGACACTTAGAGAGGTCGTCTCTCAGGGGTCCCGGGCAGTGTGCTCTTTCAGTTACCATGTCTTTGCAGCTCTCTCGAATGTCCCGCATCACAGGTAAAGTCTGTCAGAAAGTCCATAAGAGGTTGGCCCTCTTAGGTAGGCCGATGATACGCAGGTTATTCTGGCGAGACCTATTTTCTAGGTCATCCAGCTTGGCCCTTAGTAACTTATAATCTTTTTCTGACCAGTCTGCATAAGTTTTAAGGCAGGAAACGTCTTCAAATAACTCCCCTGTTCTCTGTTCTAGCTCAGTGAGTCTGTGAGTGATTTGATGCAACTGTTCCCCCAGGTTCTGGATAGCGGCAGAGAATTGGTCTGCTTGAGCTTGTAGTAGGGGGCCCATTGTGTCTTTTATCACCCTTACCACATCTTCATACTTCACTGGTTCTACGGTGACACAAAGTGGTGAGGTGCCGTCCCCAGAGGGGCTCCCGGATGGAGGGTTAGATTCAGCGGGAGATGCGGGTGCTTCCAATGTGGCTTTCACTGCAGGAGCCATTTTGGAGGCTTGCCTCGTGGAGTCAGTCTTCTGTCTTTGCTGCCTTGCTGACATTTTCGGGGTAAGGAACCTGTCCATCCACAGCTAGGAGACGACAACAGACTGGGGCTATCACTCTAACCCCTGAGATTCAGTTAGTGTGCAGGTAAGTATGGATTAGGGGAGTGAGGCACCGAAGCTATTCGTGCCTACATGGCAGCCGGAACTGGAAGTCTATCAAGAGCTTAGTTTATAATCACTGACAACACTAACTTTTTTGTGACTTTTTATGTGCCAAAACCACAAGATATGGAATATGTGAGTATATGACATATCTTGCATATAAATGAAAAGTGGTTGATGCGCTGCAACAGGTAGCGGCTGTCAGGTTTCTCTTCACATATCCCCCTGAGATCCGTATTGAAGACTTCAGTGATGCCAGGCTGTGTTGAAGATATTGCAAAACTGGTTGGTGTTTGCATACCTCCCAACATTTGAGAATTCAAGAGGGACAAAATTTTGTGGCTTGGTAGAGGGGGGTGTCTTGTACCACCCAGTGGGTGTGTCTGGGAAAGTGAGTGTGTTTTACACTGCCCAGACCAGCGGGTCTAGTGCCTGCCCCTTTTATTTGACAACATCCATATGTCTGCCTCTTATTATTAGGCCTGCCATCCATATATCTGCCCGGGATTCATATGTCCAGCCTCCATATCTGCCCCTTTATTTGTCCTACCTTCATGCCTGCCCCTTATTATTATTATTATGTCCAGCCTCCATATGTCTCCTCCCTGTTTATTTGTCCAATCTCCATGTCTGCCCCTTATTATTATGTCCAGCCTTCATATCTGCCTCTATATTATTATGTCCATCCTCCATATCTGCCCCTTATAATGTCCAGCCTCCACATCTGCCCCTTGTAATTTCCAGCTCCCACGTCTGCCCCTTGTAATGTCCAGCCTCCACGTCTGCCCCTTGTAATGGCCAGCCCCCACGTCTGCCCCTTGTAATTTCCAGCCCCCACATCTGCCCCTGTAATGTCCAGCCTCCATATCTGCCCCTTTATTTGTCCTACCTTCATGCCTGCCCCTTATTATTATTATTATTATGTCCAGCCTCCATATGTCTCCTCCCTGTTTATTTGTCCAATCTCCATGTCTGCCCCTTATTATTATGTCCAGCCTTCATATCTGCCTCTATATTATTATGTCCATCCTCCATATCTGCCCCTTATAATGTCCAGCCTCCATATCTGTCCCTTGTAATGTCCAGCCTCCATGTCTGCCCCTTGTAATGTCCAGCCTCCATGTCTGCCCCTTGTAATGTCCAGCCTCCATGTCTGCCCCTTATTTCCAGCCCCCATGTTTGCCCCTTATTTCCAGCTTCCATTGTCTGCCCCTTTTCATGTCCAGCCTCCATTGTCTGCCCCTTGCCCCTTTAAATGTCCAGTCTCCATTGTCTGCCGCTTTAAATGTCCAGCCTCCATTTTCTGCCCCTTTAAATGTCCAGCTTCCATTGTCTGCCCCTTTAAATGTCCAGCCTCTATACCTGCCCCTTATGTCCAGCCTCCATTATCTGCCCCTTTATATATCCAGCCTCCATTGTCTGCCCCTTTAAATATCCAGCCACCATTGTCTGCCTCTTAAGTCCAGCCTCCAATTTCTGCTCCTTATGTCCAGCCTCCATTGTCTGCCCTTTTAAATGTCCTGCCTTCATTGTCTGCCCCTTCTGTCCAGCCCCCATTATCTGCCCCTTATGTCCAGCCTCCATTGTCTGCCCTTATATCCAGCCTCCGTTGTCTGACCCTTATTTCCAGCCTCCGCTGTCTGCCCCTTATGTCCAGCCTCCGTTGTCTGCTCCTTATGTCCAGCCTCCGTTGTCTGCACCTTATGTCCAGCCTCAGTTATCTTCCCCTTATTTCCAGCCTCCGTTGTCTACCCCTTATATCCAGCCTCCATGCCTGCCCCTTATGTCCAGCCTCTTCTGTTACTTACCTTTGATGATTTCTCCTTCCTCCACAGCTCTCCCTCTCGCTGACGCTCCCTGGTCCGGTCTGCTGCGTTCACGTGGTGCAGTACTTGTAATACAGAGCTCCTACGGGAGCCCTGTAGGACCAAATCTGTTTCTAGAATTGCAGTGACCGCACAGGTTCGGTCACTGCCATTCACAGTAACAGGTTTGGTCCTACAGGGATTCCCGTAGGAGCCCTGTATTACCTGTACCGTGCAGTGTAAAGCCCTGCCGCATATACCACGGCATGGGCTTTACAAAAATTTTAAAAAAAACTTTGTCCCGAGAGTCTGATCTCTCGGGACAAGTTGTGAGGTGGGCGGGACAGTGGGACAGTCCCCCGAAAGCGGGACTGTCCCGCTGGAATTGGGACATTTGGGAGGTGTTTGTGTTTTTTTTCCTCTGTTGGGAAGACACTTTGATACTAGATTTGCTCTAAAGGAGATGCAGGAGATAAAAAAGACATTCCAGAACCGTTTGTGACTCACAGATTATCAAACCTTCTTACCTGAAATTGTGATCGGAACATTATTCAGTACAGGATTGGTCTCACTCGGTTACACTCTCTCCGCAAAGAAACTCTGAATTTGGAAACGGGACATTCCAAAGTTCCTTTTCGAATGTCCCCTTTTCCTATACTTACCGCGATCTACTTTTTTTTAATGAAGGGATGAGTATGCCGTTCAGCATACTTCACCCATTTACTTTCGCAATGCGCAATATCCCTCCGCCGCACCTCCGCCGCTGCTATCACCGGACCTGGAACAGCGAAGTAAACTATCTCTGCGGGGTTAGGGTTAGGGTCCGGCTGCAGGGGAGGGAGGGTTAAGGTCAGGCTGCAGGGGAGGGAGGGTTAGGGTCAGGCTACAGGGGAGGAAGGGTTAGGATCAGGCTGCGGGAGATGGTGGGTTAGGGTCAGGCTGCGGGAGATAGTGGGTTAGGGTCAGGCTGCAATTAAGGGAGGGTTAGGTTAGGTTAGAGTAAGAATAAGGGAAAGAAATGGGTGGCTATTTTTTTTTTTACAAATTTTTTGGACCACGGAGCGAAATCGCAACTGGCTGGGAGGAATCTAATTTTTTCGCAAATCAAATTTTCTTTGCGGGGACCCACATCCTGTCTCACTCTGTCTCTCTATGAACTTTGTTTAAACAATCACTTGTACAGCGCTACTGGATGGTGGCAAAATTTTAAAAAGCCGTTTCCAATGTTTATAATACATGTGGGGTATATTAGAGGTTTGAACATGCCACACTATATGAAGAACATGGAGGATATATTAGGGGTCTGGAAATGGCAAGTATAATATATATGGTTTATATTAAGGTATGGGAATGGCACACCATATACAATATAAAGCGTACCATTCCCAGACCCCTAATATACCCAAAATTTACTTTATAGTATGCCATTCCTAGATTCCTAATACACCCCACGTATAGTACAGAATGTGTCACTTACAGACCTATAATATACCACACATGGACTTTATAGTATACCATTCCTAGATTCCTAATATACCCCACGTCTTTAAGACCGCGTATATGCAATCTACATTGCAACATGCAACGTAGATTACGTTTCAGAATTACTGTGCATGCGCAGTACATCATTGCGGAAAACTCCGGCCTTATATGCAATGAGGCCGGAGTTCTGAATACGGCCCACTATGCTGGGGAATACTGAGTGGGGTGACACAATATGCTGGGGAATACTGAGTGGGGTGACACAATATGCTGGGGAATACTGAGTGGGGTGACACACTATGCTGGGGAATACTGAGTGGGGCTGACACACTATGCTGGGGAATACTGAGTGGGGTGATACACTATGCTGGGGAATACTGAGTGGGGTGACACACTATGTTGGGGAATACTGAGTGGGTTTTTGCTCAGGAAAACGCACCAAAAAGGACTTCATATCCAAAAAAATCGCCCATTGAAAAGTTGGTCACCCTACCACACACACATATACTATAACCTCACATTAACCCCTCATACTTTAACCCCTAAAAAGCTTACACAGCAACACATACACAGTGCCTGGGTGCAGCGGTCTGGGCACTGTGTATGTGACAATACAGTGTCCGGGAATAATACTATTCCTGGACATTGTATTGTCTCCGGGAGAAAGGGGTCCTCTCCCGGGAGATCTCCCAGGATTCCGGGAGTCTCCCGGACATTCCGGAAGAGTCGGAAACCATGAGGTAGATGTACAGAACAGAATCTATATAATCTGCAATACACACTAATTTAATCCCCCTCCTCCTATTATTACTTCCCTCTACTCTAGAGCTCACACTATTCGATTGTATGCATTCACACTTCATTCACACTCTATTTAAAACCTATTAACCCCTTATTAACTCCCCCCCTCACAACTTATATACTTTATGAAGGTAAAAAAAAAACAGCCCAAAAACCGCAACCCACGGGAAAAAAAAAAAAGCAACCACAGAAATAACGTGCCCCCCGGGCCACACTGCCATTTTGTGTTTTATGACCGCCTCCCTGGTGGCCTAGTGCTCCCCTGCTAGTAGTGACTGCTCAGCTGTAGTGCAGAGGCTGTGTCCCACTGAATGGCTGCCTATGCTTGGTCTCCATTTAGTGGGACACAGCCTCTGGGCTGCAGCCAAGTTGGAATGGAATCTAAGCTGCAGCAGGACCCTGTGATGCGACCATGTGACCGACCAGTCTCCAGCTCAGGGGTGGAGCCAGAGATTTCTCTGTTACACTTCCTCCCTGCTGGCTGCTGTACAGTACATAAGGGGTGTGTGTGTGTGTGTGTGTGTGTGTGTGTGTGTGTGTGTGTGTGTGTGTGTGTGTGTGTGTGTGTGTGTGTGTGTGTGTGTGTGTGTGTGTGACCAGGCTCCAGGGGTGGAGCCAGAGATTTCTCTGTTACACTTCCTCCCTGCTGGCTGCTGTACAGTACATAAGGGGTGTGTGTGTGTGTGTGTGTGTGTGTGTGTGTGTGTGTGTGTGTTGTGTGTGTGTGTGTGTGTGTGTGTGTGTGTGTGTGTGTGTGTGTGTGTGTGTGTGTGTGTGTGTGTGTGTGTGTGTGTGGTGTG
>WWET01005305.1:46125-56718 GCA_011038615.1 Limnodynastes dumerilii
ATATATATACACACAGAGAATACAGAGAAGACATGTTACATACCAGAAGATGTATAAAACAAAATGTATTCAGTTGTAATACAATCAATGTCATACAACTGAATTTGTGGCTGGAATTTTATCAGACAAAAATGAATGTATGAGTTTATGAAAGGACAAAATAAAGTGGCAGCCAGGAAAGCACTTACTACTTACTACCACTTATCTCTATGTCCCATTCATGGCCTGCTAATTAGTACATCTTTATGTAAGGGACTTTGTAATCTTGCTGCTTCTTTGTATTCAGATATTACACATCACAGCGACATTGTAACACCCAATGTTCATGTGCAGTATTTGAACCCACTTGACTGGTATGTTTAAACAATTGTCAACCTTTACCCACCATTGTGTCCTAATTTCTTTACACATCTAACACTGATTACAAAAGAAATAACATGTATTTAACCTAGTGAGTACACAGAGGCCTTAGACCCATCCCTTCTGAGAAAACACTTGGGGGATAAGATTCTGTACAGCCCCATGTCTTTCTTTGCTTTACCAACTCCTCATAGTGTATGTTATTAATAGATTTCCTGATATTTTAGCAACATTGTTAGAAACATTAACAACACTTTAGAACATTACTACTGACTGCAATTGTTACATGGTTCATTCCTATTACATGGTTACATGGTTACATTCCTATTACATGGTTGTTACATGGTTCATTCCTATTTCTTTATGTATGGGCAGGGCAACTAAACCAAAAATTGAAATACTAATTTTACATTAACATTATTTCTAAAATATTTGTCAATATATAAAATATGGTGATAGAATCTGATAATAATACCTTTAATATGAAGAGAACAATGGATTCAAACTAGAAAAGTTCCTCTATAGAGTTCTTGCAATGCGATGTTTGTTTTCATTTCACAAATAAATGAACACTGAACTTACTCTTCATTATGAGTGAGCGTCTGTAGTTCTGTTGCCACAGGGTGTAAACAATTCTCTTGCAAGTTACCTGGAAGCCACATAATTGTGTTAGATCAGCACAAACCAGTCATTAACCAATACACTTAGGTTACTCAGTAAAAGAGGGTCTTGCATAGCCAATAGGGGCATATAAATACCGTGTGTGAATTCATATGCTTGTTCAGTCTCATAACTGTAATTTCCTCTGCCTTACTATAATGCAGCACAGTGATCTAGTAAGTACTCACAGCACTGAGGTTACAAGTTTGGTTCCTGGACTAGGCCTTATCTGTGTGGCGTTTGTATGTTCTTCTCATGTCTGTATGGGTTTCCTCATGGTGCTCTGGTTTCATCCCACATGCCAAAAACATATACTAGTAGGTTAATTGGCTACAGACCAGGGCTCGAAGTGAGGGGGTATACGGGGGTATGTCATACCGTCACTTCTCCCACTGATTTATTTGAAAAGCTATAAATCTCCATTCACTTCTATTATTTCTATATTTTCATACCGCTACTTCTAAATGTCCATACCACCACTTCTAAATGTCCATACCACCACTTCTAAATTTCCACTTCAACCACTGCTGCAGACTAAATTAACCCTAGTGTGTATGTATGTGTTAGGGACCCTAGTACGTAATATGTAGGGGCAGGGACCATAGGCGTATTTACAAAGGGTGCAGGGTGTGAAGTGCACATGGGCCCCTCAGAACAGGGAGCCCTGTGGCATGCATCCTGCACCCAGGGTTGGCAGGGGAAGGGGGCCATACAGCATCTATTTCTTCCCTCTAAGATCTTCTGGAGGGAAGAAATAGATACCGAATGAGCCCCCCTTCCCCTGCGGTGGGACTGTCCCTATTAGTGGGCCGAAAAAGGGGCGGGGCTTATAACACAGTTAGGCCCCATCCCTTTTGAGGTCCACGGATCGGGACAGCCCTGTCTCAGGGTAGGGGGCCCATGTACAAATCCTGCACAAGGGCCCCCTCACTTCTTAAAATGCTCCTGGCAGGGAGTGTGAATGTATAAAGTGCTCAGTCTCTTTGTCAAATAAGAATCACCTGATATGTTATCAGTCTTTTTTCCTTTATCTTCTCCACATTTTTCTCCAAACAGACTTTTTAGAATAGCATTTGCAATGGGGAGCATCATGGCAGTAGATGCAGTATTACTCAGCCACATAGACAGGACTGCCGTTGTAATCATCATCCCCATTATAAGCCTAAAAAGAGGAAGTAAATATTAATATTCAGAATTA
This sequence comes from Limnodynastes dumerilii, assembly GCA_011038615.1. Lineage (NCBI taxonomy): Eukaryota > Metazoa > Chordata > Amphibia > Anura > Limnodynastidae > Limnodynastes > Limnodynastes dumerilii. The sequence continues at coordinate 48,344 of WWET01005305.1, forward strand.
TGTCATTATTTTAATATCAGACAAGAGTTCAAAATTTCTGAATTTCACAAATAGTTGTTAGAGAAATTTTCCTTTTTTTCATAACCAGTCACAGGACTTTTGTGAACTCAACAGAAAACTGTAACTGTTGTAGTAAATAAACAACAATAAAATCCACATAGGCATTGGCAATGACTTTTTAATGTTCAATAACACCTGATTATGTAAATTTTTTGTGTCATAACAATATGGAAATAATTCTTAGAATTTACAGTCTTGCCCCAGAGCACTGCTATTTATTGGAAGTAAACTTATGGGAAGATCTGTAAAGCACAGATCACATTTTACACTTCACTTTTTTTTAATAGTACAGTATATGAATATAAAATACCTGTCTTCCTTAAATACCTTTCAACGGGAATTGATTAGAGAAGGTATGAAAGAAAATATAGCTTTGAATTTTTGGTACATTAGATACCCTGCTTCTCATAATAGTAATCCCTAGTGTTACTATTGATGGGCGGGGCTTGATGACGCAATTTTCGTCATCAAGACCTGCCCCCCACTGAAACACTATAATTTAAAGTAGTACTGGAAAGAGGGGGTGGCTTAAAGACACGATTTGCATAAATTGCTTCATTAAGCCTCGCCCCGTGCCGGACTCTAGCTCTACCCTCCGGGATCTCCCGGGTAGGAAGATTTCAAAAGTCAGCAACCTTGTGTTAGGTGCCCATGCAAAAGAATTGTATACACATATTTTGGGAGTACAGGCAAATAGGTTTATGAAAAATCGTTGCAGTAGAAAAAAAATCTTAAATGTACTTTATACACTTCTTTTGTCTGTATAAAGATATAAGGTGTAGGCATGCTAAGATGGAAAACTAGCAAATGCCAGGAAGGAAGAAATAAAAAAAAATGTCCATTACCTAGCAGGCTGGACCCCCACCAGCATTAGGACCTTTAGGGCAATTCTCCTGTGCAGATTCCACTCCTCGATTGCAGCAGCCATGATGAGTCCACTAAGAAATAGGAAATTTGTGTCCAGAAAGTATTGTGGGCAAACTTTATTGGAAGGCAAAATACCCATAAAAGGGAAAAGTACTATGGGGAGCAGTGCAGTAACAGCCAGAGGCAGTGCTTCTGTACACCAATAAAAGGCCATCAGCAGAATGACAAAGAGGCATTTTCCTTCCTGAAATCACAAGCAGAGATGCACACAGCTGACATTAATAACAGAGTATACACAACCATGATTTTGTTATTATCAGTGCTCAGCAATTTATCCATTTATAAAAAGGAATGAAGAACGCCAAAAAGCTTTCTATGGTTTTGTGTTTAACACAGAAGATTATATTTGGCATTATATCAGATACTTGAGTACAGTCTATGGCAAAAAAACCCGATACTTTTAAATGTGCTTTGCTTTGGTTTATAACTAAAGTCACAATTAATAACGCAAAGGAGCTTGCACAAGCCACTTGTGTAAGTCCCTTTGCATGTAACATCTTTGAACGCGTGTGCCAGATGTTACTCAGCTCATCTCCATGCAGAGTGTCCATAACGCTGCACGTCAGAGGTGAGTGAAAGAGAGGGGTGTACACTTCACACTTCCATGTGTAATTACAGACCCCCACACGTACAGACAGTGTGCGGGATCTGGATCCGGTCCAACACGACACTTGTTTTAGTCCCTGCTGAATTTAATCACATTAGATATTGATTAGTAATCTTTTTACACAAGTAAACGTAGTTAAAACACCAGTGGGTGAGATTACTTCTTTCCTTGTTATAGTCCTGATTTTGGACCTTTCAGGACATTGCTACATCACTTTTGGCTTTACCTTTGTCCTTGGTGATGTCATACCTGTCTAATACCACACAACTTAGCTATGTATGGCAAGGCAAGACCACCCAAGTCAGCCATATATAAAGCTGGATCATATTTCTTAGTACCTGCTCATTCCATCAGAAATGTGAAATGTGTAAACATTCCTTCTGATTGATTGCACTATTCTAATTCATTTGAATGGATTTTCTACAATTATGCACTAATACATTGGCTTTTCAAACAAATGGAAAGTGTTGTTTTTTTTCTCAGCAGAGTAAAAAAAACCTCAATAGCTTCCAATTAAAACACTGTCTTATTAGATTGAGGAATGGATTCATGTTTATATTATTACCTTAGACAGTTTTATTTCTGAACATATTCACCAAATGATGCTTTCAAATAGTGTAAATGTACAAAGCATTTATATTATTAGATTTATTAAATTCATACAATGGCGCACCCGGGGGGGGGTTGGTTGTCCAGAAATCCCCCAGATTGAAAATTGAAAGAAAAAAAAAGTTAAAATGTGCAAAAAAAGGCAAAATTTCGAAAAGGGGCGTGGTTTCTCGGGTGCCGCAAAATGGGTGTGGCCTAGCGGCCAGGTGGGGTAGACTGTCATGGAGGATGATGGTGTGCTGCAATAGGAAAGGTGAGGATGGTAAATGTGTCACAACATACTCAACAGTGCTTATGCACTGACATAAGCTCTTGTCTATTATGTAATGTGCTCTACTAATGCATTGTATACTGGTATTGCTTTTAGATCTGTTCCTGCAATATAAAATTACTATTTTATTGTGTTAAAGAAGTATATTATAAATTACTTAAAAATATCAAAAACAGGACTTGTTACAGACAATAACAACACAATTCCTTAATGTAGACTTATTTTATTTTTATTATTTTTAAATCTACATTATAAACTTCCTGCTTTCACAAAGAACATTAATGGACGTCTTAGATATTTTGGCAGACAGATAGTACGACCATATTATCAGTATTATCATTTTACATATGTTTTTTTTAACATCATCTTAATTAGCTCTTTACAATTTTAAACAATACTTCAACCTCTGCTGCATTACAGTCTAATTCTCTAACACACACGCTCACATTAGGGGCGGGGCGGGAGCAGAGCTTGAACGGGGCGGAGCTTATTTGTCACGTTTTCGGACTCCAAAATGTTGGGAGATATGCTAATATACCCCACATGTACTAGACATTGGAAACCCCCCTTTCAAAATCCTACATTTGCCACTGTCATAACTAAATATAATGTCAATTGAAAGAGAAGATTCTGGGTTTTCTGCTATTGTCAATTTAGTAGTGTTCACACAAATGTATTTTATGTTCCATAGCTAGACAAAGGAGTACTGTTGCACTGTTATAAAAAAGCGGGGCTTTTCCAATACCAGTGCTCTGAAAACACCCCCTTTCCATAAGTCTGAGCCCACTTCATCATTATTTTTATATTTCATGTGCACTAGGAATTATTTGTTGCTTTTATGATACTTATATCTGCATTTGGCAGAAGAAGAACATTAATTTGTTTTTTATCATGTTTTGTTTATTAAACAAAAGGACTCTGATTAAAAATAAAAAGAATAATGGGAAACAGGAGCATTGCCAATTTTGGCACAAAAAGGGAATTTACCCCGTGCTTAAAATTTCCATAACAGGGTTATGTGGGTTCTTAGATAAGGTCAGTTTTTATTATAGGTGGTATTTTTATATAGAAACTGAAAAATCAGTATCATCTGTAAATTTAATGTAATGCAGATTGCAGATTTTAGAAATGTAATAATTTATATGTAATATATATGTAATACTAACATAATACTAAATTGTCGACATTTTATCCTGTCGACAATATAGCCTGTTGACATTTAGACTGTCGACTTAACAACAACCAAGAAAGGATTTGCCATTGCTACATTATTTTTCTTCCATTAAGAGTAAAATTGCGAAAACCTTTCACAAATATACGCATGTGAAACATTCGGAAGAACCCGATTAACCCCTGTGTCGGGAGTGTTATGTAAGGACGAAAGTCTTTGCTGTGTCAATTTAGATACAGGCGTAAATTTAGATACGGACGGACTTAATTAGCTTTAGGTGCTAAAATTGGTTATAATTCAAAGATACTTAACAAAATGTACTAATTATGATTCTGCAATGAAAATATTTTTATTGTTGTTTTAAAAACAGCAAGTACTATCATTAACATATGTAAACAAAAGTAGCATTAAAAATACAACTTTAAATATAAAAAATCATGACATACAAAACACATAAATCCATACTGCGTGAAGTACTAAATACAATGATCCACTACCTTTTAAAAATCTAAATTTATAGATAAACAAAACAATCAACCAATACAGTAAAATAAGTAAAGCTAATGGTGTTTTGTCACAAAATTGAAATAAAAAAAATATTAATAAAAAAAAAATGGGCCATTTATGTATCGTAATCTACGTATCGTTTTGTTACGTAGTATGCGTATATACGGTCTTAACGAAATGATACGTAGATTATGTAAAATAGTTACTATGCATGTGTAGTAGCTACTATTGGCAAATTAAGGACATATGTGCAATGCGTCCGGGGTTGTGAATCCGGGCCAATATCTTTTGAACAAATGGGATTTCAGATTGTGAACATACAAAGCATGCACAGGATCTGATATGTTTTCATGTTTCAGTCAGAACAACATCTAGAAAGTGAACAGCTGAACTAATAAAGACTTTTACCATAGGCATTATGTAAACAATATCATAAGAGAGAGATAAAATGTATGAACAAGGTGTTTAAAATATTCAGGAAATATATTCTGGTTTCGCAAAAGAGCATAAATTACCAAGAATAAATCAACCAATAATAAAAACTATTCCCTGTTATCATTACTATGATTGATGAGATAGGTGGCAAAGATTTTTTTAATGTACCTTTGTTCCAGTTCTTCAAGTTCATGGCTAAAGATCTTTGTAGATATATGGTAAATAACCAAAAAAGTTCTGCTATTTTATTCCAAAATGTATCAATTTCCCAGCATTCCCAGAAATTATGCTAAAAGATTCACAAAGCCGTAATTTTTTGCGATTCTAGCTACTATGCATGTGTAGTAATTATTTTACGCTATCTACGTAGTGTTTCGTTATGTAGATTGCGTACATGCAGTTTTTAAAGACCACATAGATAGCGTAAAATAGTTACTACGCATACATAGTAGCTAGAATCGCAAAATTAGGCACGTATGTAAAAAATTACGGTTTTGTGAATCTGGCCCTGGATCTCTTACTTTTTAGGCAATATCCCAGTTCCTCCAAGACCCTTGAGACTCTTGCGTTAGAACGTGACACTTCAAATGCATTGAAAAATGTCAGAAATCGTTGCCGAAGTATTGTGCATGTGTTTTCTGCAAATAATTTCTACATACAACATAAAAAAAAAAGTTTTCATGTTTTAGAAATTAAAAAGTAAAACTCTTATTAGCAATAATTTTTTTATATATACATTTAGACAGAGGCACTTGCATAAATCAAAACCTCCATTACAGTCAGCATTACACTGTGCAGCGTATTTGGGCTTGGAGCTGAATTGCACTTAGCTGCTATGTGCCCGAACACTCAAAAGGCACCCCTCCTGGTGTGTCTACCCTGTTACATATCTTTGTATTATCTGTAAAAGGCATACTTTCCCCTCATTATTGTCAGATAAGATATTAAATAGCAATGGTCTCAAGCTGGCCATACACTATTATGTATGTAAAGTATAATACATAGACCTGCTACAGCCAGTGCAGGGATCAGTAGAGCAGGGATCAGCGGAAGATGCACTGTGTGGAGCGTGGCTTCGTCTTTTCCTTGTCTCTACTACTCCCTGTGTTTATCGGGCTACCTGCTGGGATCAATAATCATCCCAGTGTATGGCCAGTTTAAGTACAGATCCCTGCTCGTCTTATTATCTCCAGAAGGAATTCCATTTTCTATAACCCTGTTCCGTGTATCCTGTAACCAATATGGTTTGTTTGAAACACTCATGTCTCAATGCTAACACATAGTTATTCTTTTTCTAGTATTTTTTGGATTGATATTAGAGTTCATAGCATATGGCAATAGCAATATGTAATCCAATGTAATGGAAATTTACATGGAAAGAAATGTATAATCTACTTTAAAAACCAAGCTTATTAACACAATTGGATTATAACAGCTTAAACGTTCTTTATTGCAAACATTTTTCTCTAGATTTAGAATGAAACAGCAAGCTGGCAGAAACCTCCACAGTGTCACAAATTACAATGAATTGGAAGCAGCGTAATTGCCAAAGAGTTTGTTGATGGAAGCAGTTTATAAAAGCAGGTCATTGTTCACTAATATATTCTGCTCCTGCAGTTTAACTGGGGCAACCAGAAACTGTATAATGAGAGTAACAGTGACATTATTAAATTGAGTTCTATTATGTCCCTATTTTTCAAACTTCTTGTGGTTAGGGATGGGACGAATTCATGTTGCATACCACAATGAATAAGCATGCATGAAAGGGGATGTTCTACTCTGGATTGTGTCCATTAAAATGTACATGTGGTTTGCAAAATGTTACATTATTGAAAAAATTGCTATGGCTATTATTATGAGCTGCTATTGAATTTACATTGTACTGATATGATTTGGTAATTGAGAACCAATGTATGGTAAAGCTTGGTACACACTATAAAATTATTGGGCTGATCAGTGGATAATCGGCTGAACAGGCCAAAAATTGGAGGTTGTGGATGCTGGATCGATTTATCGGAACACAGAGAAAATGGTCCAGTAAGAGTTCAGTTTACACAGCAGGTTCGACTGTGGTTGTGCCAATCCTACAATTATTAATGCCCAGCCATCCATATGTGTGCCCCTACTTATATGTCCAGTCTCCATATTGTCTGCCCCTATTTATATGTCCAGCCTCCATATTGTCTGTCCCTTATAAGCAGTGCTGGTTATACAGGGCTGCTACAGGAGCCCAGTATGACCAACAGTATTTCTGGGAAAGACAGTGACCATCACTGTCATTCAGAGAAACAGATTTGGTCATACAGGGCTCCTGTATTACCGATACTGCTTATGTGGGGGGGCAGCCACATATACAGCGACACTGTGTGGGCTAAATGAATTGAAAAAATAAATTTTTGTCCTGAGAGTCTCTTCTCTCAGGACAAGTTGTAAAGTGGGCAGGACAGTGGGGCAGTCTCCTGAAAGTGGGACTGTCCCACTGAAATCGGGAGAGTTGGGAGGTATGGTAATGTGGGGAAAGTGATGTGACTGTAGGGGTTTAATATGTAATGTGGGGAAAGTGATGTGATTGTGCAGGTGTAATATGTAATGTGTGAAGAATGGTGGGACTGTAGAAGTATAATATGTTATGTAGGGATAGTGATGTGATTGTGGGGGTATAATATGTAATGTGGGGAGATTAGTGTGACTGTGGGGGTATAATATGTTATGTAATGATAGTGATGTGATTGTGGGGGTACAATATGTAATGTAGAGGGAGTGCTGAAACTGTGGATTATATTATGTAATGTGGAGAGAGTGGTGTGAATGTGGGGATAAAATATGTAATGTGGGGAGATTTCTGTAAATGTGGGTGTGTAATAAGTTATGTGGGGAGAGTGTCATAATTGTGGGTGTGTAATAAGTTATGTGGGGAGATTGATGTGTCTGTGGGGGTATAATATGTAATGTGGGGAGAGTGATATGACTGTGGGGGTGTAATATGTAATGTGGGGAGAGTGATGTGACTGTGGAAGTGTAATAAGTTATGTGGGGAAAGTGATGTGACTGTGGGGGTGTAATATGTAATGGGGGGAAAGTGATGTGACTGTGAAATTAGTTATGTGGCGAGAGTGATGTGACAGTGGGTGTGTAATAAGTTATGTGAGGAGAGTGTTATAATTGTGGGGGTGTAATAAGTTATGTGGGGAGATTGATGTGTCTGTGGGGGTATAATATGTAATGTGGGGAGAGTGATGTGACTGTGGGGGGGTAATATGTAATGTGGGGAAAGTGATGTGACTGTGGGGGTGTAATATGTAATGGGGGGAAAGTGATGTGACTGTGAAATTAGTTATGTGGCGAGAGTGATGTGACAGTGGGTGTGTAATAAGTTATGTGGGGGTATAATATGTGGGGAGAGTGATGTGACTGTGGGGGTGTAATATGTAATGTGGGGAGAGTGATGTGACTGTGGGAGTGTAATAAGTTAAGTTATGTAAGTGATGTGACTGTGGGGGTGTAATATGTAATGGGGGGAAAGTGATGTGACTGTGAAATTAGTTATGTGGCGAGAGTGATGTGACAGTGGGTGTGTAATAAGTTATGTGGGGAGATTGATGTGTCTGTGGGGGTATAATATGTAATGTGGGGAGATTGATGTGTCTGTGGGGGTATAATATGTAATGTGGGGAGAGTGATATGACTGTGGGGGTGTAATATGTAATGTGGGGAGAGTGATGTGACTGTGGAAGTGTAATAAGTTATGTGGGGAAAGTGATGTGACTGTGGGGGTGTAATATGTAATG
>WWET01005305.1:58642-68861 GCA_011038615.1 Limnodynastes dumerilii
GTGGGATACAATGGGGCTGGACACATATGTTGGGGGGATACAGGGGGGATGAACACACATGCTGGGGGATACAGGGGAGCTGGGCACATGATGGGGGAAAACTGAAGATCAGGAGACACATTCTGGGGGATACTCAGTGGGGCTGGACACACATGCTTAATACTGGGGAACTGGACACATGATGGGGGGGTACTGGGAAACAGGACACACATTCTAGGCAATTCTGGGGGGCTTGGCACACATGATGAGCAATACTGGGGTGCTGGACACACATGATGGGTGGAATCTGGGAGGCTGGACTCGCATGATGGGTGGATACTGGGAGGCTGGACTCACATGTTGGGGGTTATTATGGGTGGTTCTGGAGACACATGATTGGGGATACTGGGGAGAAATTATTGGGGAATATTTTACAGTCATTCTGATAGGCCTTTGACTAGTTATTCTAATAAATTAATTACATTTTGCATAGATTTAACAAAATAATTAATAATGATATCGCAGGACCCGCCCCCTTGTGACACGGGACCCGCCCCCTTTTCTCCCTGAAATGAGTTTTCAAAAGTAGGCAACTATGTTTTATCTATGTAAGTTACGTGGAATATACGCATGTAAGTTCTTTAGGAATGGACATGTGAATTGCACTTGGGCGGCCTAGAAATTCGTACTTGAAAATTTACTAATTACTAAAGTGGGTGGGGGGAGGCATTTAAATGAACGCTTGAGGGCACGGATATACTGAATCGCATGGATGGAAGACATATACGCATGTAAGTGCACACTTAAATATCAGAGTGGTCTATGGAGGTATAAGTCTCTGATTGCACGGCCGGGAGAGGGGAGTGTCGTGGGTGTTGGTGGGTGATTCCTTGCTACGTGCGTGCATATAATTGCGTACTTTTAAAAAAACGGATCTCTAAATACGGCCAAAATTCTTTAATTCCAATGTGATTAATGTTAGAACAAGATCATAAAATGATACTAACAAAGGGCCGGATCCTGAACTAAGGTTACCTTGCTTCCCAAAGCTGCTTGCGGAAAACAGGTGATTTTCTGGCAGTGCGCACGCCAGGTGTTCCGCATTGGAATTCCTAACTGAGTTCCGTATGATAGGTTTTACGTGCGGTGTGGGGGGGGGGGGGGGGTGTTACACAAATTCGGCCTGCCTATGCCTGCATGTGAGGAATATTTTTATCCCATTGTTAAATTTCTCTATACCATATCCCAATCACAATGTTTAACCTTCCCTAACATATCTACTTACATTCTGTACATATATACATATGGGGAACTAAAACAATCCTAGACTGGTCTGTGCAGATTTTGAACCATGCTGCTTTCTCCAGTAGTTGGGCACAGGGCCGTCTTAACAGAATTGTAGACCCTAAGCAAAGCAATGCACAGGGGCCCCTTCCCATCCACAGGAATAAAAATGTCCCCCAGTATTCCCAAATCATGTCTCTCTAGCTCCCAGTGTCCCTATGTGTCTCCAGCCCCCCAGTATTCCCAAATCATGTCACTCTCTACATATTGCACATTACCCCCTTCTGTTATATCCCTCTCTACACTACATATTGCACATTACCCCCTTCTGTTATATCCCTCTCTACACTACATATTGCACATTACCCCCTTCTGTTATATCCCTCTCTACACTACATATTGCACATTACCCCCTTCTGTTATATCCCTCTCTACACTACATATTGCACATTACCCCCTTCTGTTATATCCCTCTCTACACTACATATTGCACATTACCCCCTTCTGTTATATCCCTCTCTCTTCTGTTATATCCCTCTCTACACTACATATTGCACATTACCCCCTTGTGTTATATCCCTCTGCCTGCAATACACATTTCCCCACTTCTGGTATCTCTCTCTTCCCACATTACTTCTGGTCACATGCCTATATCCTTACTTACCTGCTCCAGCATCTGCAGCATAACACAGCCTCCTCCACTTTATTTATCTCCGTGGCTCTTTCTCTGGAGCAGGAAGCTCCGCCCCCTCAGCTCCATGCCTGCACAGCCTGCCTGTGATGTGCTGATCCTGCCTGCAGTGAGTGTAGCTGCAGGCAGAAGAAATATGCACACTTCTGCATGGACCTGTGCAGCTCTCCTAGCTACTGGACCCGAAGCCCATGCGTACCACCTAACAAAGGCAAGTGTGCCACGGGTTTAGAACCCCTGGTCTAAACAGAAGCTGCAGGAGGGGAAAGACAATAGACAGGGCCTTTTTTTTCACTGGGCAGTTTGGGCTAGTGCTGGGCTTTGCTGAAGGGCCCCTTGATGTGTGGGGGCCCTTGGGCACTAGCCCAAACTGCCCAGTGGAAAAGACGGCCCTGGTTGCGCACATGACCCGCAAATGACATCTTCAATGTACTGCATAACCAGCTACCTCAACTGTATCACTGATCTAGGAGAGCCCCAGACATCAGAATTTTTAGAAGGCACATATATGCAATTGGATCCTTATCTAAATGGGATACTTACATTTGCATGTTTTTCATCCAACTCTGACATAGACCCTAATGCTGCATATACATGTGCTTGCATAATAAGGACACAATTGAGAGCATGTACAGGATCAGAAGCAATAGGCACCTAACACATTGTCCAATTTTTGTACCTAGTCAACATATTGTGTACTTTTATACAATTAATTGCACATTGTGTATGGAGCAAAAAAAAAGACTTTTGCCCGGATTTACTAAGCTGTGGGCTTATCAAAGTGGAGATGTTGCCTATAGCAACCAATCAGATTCCAGCTGACATTCTCTAGTATGTAATAGGAAAGTAAGAACTAGAATCTGATTGGTTGCTATGGGCAACACCTCCACTTTTCCAAACCCGCAGCTTATTAAATCTGGCCCTTTATATCTCTACACAGGCTTCACTTTTCTGATAAGGGTCAGTAATGCCTACTGTGCTGACTTCTCTCTGAAGTCCATAAGAAATAAAAAGAAAAGAAAAGAAAAGATCTTGGCACTGGTGATTTAAGAACCAATATGCATCAACCATTGCTCTTGTATAACTAATGTTTAGTTAAGATAAGAAGCTCACACACCTGCAGAGTAAGCTGATATTTTCATACATACATTTTTATCTAACAACCTGTTTTGGAAAGGGAGTTACACATGTTTCTTAGTTTTTCAGCTATGGTTATTGGTCTTGTAAAATAGAAATGCATTATACTTAAAGGGCCACCAGACCACCTTCCAGTGAGATCTATACTTTCATTGATCCCTTTCTCAATGAGAGTTTGTTCTCTCTACCCTATAGAGTGAATGTAATGCTGCTACAACTACAACTTAAAATCCTTTTAAATGTTATACCCCTTTCACATCACCAACTGTGAAAAACCCGGGTCTAAAGACCCGGGTTTTTCCAGGAGATGAAATACCGGGTCTAAAAAAAAACCACCCTTTAAGTCCTCAAAAATCCGGGAAATTCACGGGTGTGTACCTTTCACATCACCAATGAATTTCCCGGGTTTTAGCAGCTTAAACCCGGCAGGGCATGCTGATGGTTGTAGTTCTATAATCATCAGCATGCCCAGGGATGGCAGGGCATGCTAGCACTTGGAGAACTGATATAATGGAGCCTGCGGCGATGGCATTAGGGTCTATGCGTCCTGCGACAGGCTGTGCGCTCCGGTGCGCTGTCCCTCCGGATGAAGAAGCAGTGTTGCCAGTGTTTCCAGTGGTCCTGAATACCCCTGGGTCGGTAAGTTTGTAACAATTTTTTTTATTTTTTACTGTTAACAATTAGCGGTAATATTTTTTTAATTAGCGGTATTTAATGTCTTTATTTTTTAAAGGGGGCAGTAATTGTTTAGCATTTTTTAGGGTAGGGGCCGGCCCTATATTTTATTAATGTGCTAGAAGGGGTATGTGTTTGTCACAAGTGACAGGGCATGCTGGCACTTGTGGTTCTCCAAGTGCTAGCATGCCCTGCCATCCCTGGGCATGCTGATGATTATAGAACTACAACCATCAGCATGCCCTATACTTGCACATGTTATTATTTTTTTTTTCCCCCTTTCCGACGCTAGAAACAGATTTGTTTACTGTTGCCATAGCAACAGTAGACAAATCTGCACCAATAAGGAGGCAAAGTGAAAGACCCGGGTTGAAAACAACCCTGGTCCTTTCACATTACCTCCCTTCCCGGGTTGGACCCGGGAAAAACCCTTCTTTTTTCCCGGGTTGAAATCCCGGGTCTTTTGACCCGGGTTTACCGGAAGTGACCCTTTCACATCACCACCAAATACCCGGGATTTTCGTCAAAAACCCGGGTCTCAGAAAAATCCCGGGTATCTGGTGGTGATGTGAAAGGGTCACTTCCGGTAAACCCGGGTCAAAAGACCCGGGATTTCAACCCGGGAAAAAAGAAGGGTTTTTCCCGGGTCCAACCCGGGAAGGGAGGTAATGTGAAAGGACCAGGGTTGTTTTCAACCCGGGTCTTTCACTTTGCCTCCTTATTGGTGCAGATTTGTCTACTGTTGCTATGGTTTTTTTTTTCCCCTTTCCGACGCTAGAAACAGATTTGTTTACTGTTGCCATAGCAACAGTAGACAAATCTGCACCAATAAGGAGGCAAAGTGAAAGACCCGGGTTGAAAACAACCCTGGTCCTTTCACATTACCTCCCTTCCCGGGTTGGACCCGGGAAAAACCCTTCTTTTTTCCCGGGTTGAAATCCCGGGTCTTTTGACCCGGGTTTACCGGAAGTGACCCTTTCACATCACCACCAAATACCCGGGATTTTTCTGAGACCCGGGTTTTTGACGAAAATCCCGGGTATTTGGTGGTGATGTGAAAGGGGTATTACATGTAAGTTGGTTGCCACATTTTAAACAGCTTATAATAAGGTTAATAAATAAACAAAACTTATAGCACAGAAAAACACTTTTTACACAAGTATACACAATATTTATAAAACTTTTGTTTTACTATTTTTGGCTGGAAAAAAGTTTTTTACCTAGATCACAAACTTGAAAAAAAAAACTAATAATACAGATATAAGTACTCACCTGTGGAGGAAGTGTGAGCAGGATAGGTGACAGGATCAGCGGTGTGATAATCAAGATGATAAACCTTTTAATGCACCAGATCTTTTTGACCAGAGCTACAAGTACAGACATAGTGGAGTGAAAAAAGACTGAGGTTTGGCTCTGCTTCAGTGCTTTATTAGTGTGGAGTGAACTGGAGCTACACTATTTGGTCACTTTGTAATTTAAACAACACTCCCCTGAGTAAAGCCCTTCCCACTGACCTATTAACATACAACTAGACTTTGTTTATGTTTAGGAAATTATTTCTAAGGGTAGCTGTTTTTTATTTACATTTTTACTTTAAAATGTGTGTTGCAACATTGTCTAAATTTCTTGACACAAATTCACAGACTGCTTTTATATTTATTACTTAAGGTTTAGGGCTCAAACACACTGGACTTTGAGCTTTTTCTCACATAGGAAAAAATGTGACAACTTTTTATGGTGTCTCAAGTGGTAGTTTAGACAAGTAATAATCCGCATTTTGTGTAGTGGACAAAATATTGACATTGTGGAATCTTTCTGGAAATTCAGTTGGCATTTCATTGATTTAATGTGGAAATGCATTATGTATACACTGCACAGAATATAATGCGTTTTGAAGGTGATGAAATTGGCAAACTGTAATCTAGAGTACTAGGAGTTGAAATAGGATGCTCCAATCTGAATGTGAACCAGAGATAACTTCACCAGTGGACTCCACAAGGACAGTTGTATGTGTATCTGTAGAGTAAATAGCTGTTGGTATCTCGAAATCAGATCCGAGGGCAAAACAAAAATAAAGTATTAAAAGCAATTTATATATTTTTTTTATTTGATTTAACTGTTTATATAACTTTATTTGTAAATAATCAGACACTGGTTCAAGTCCACATACTTGAAACCTTATAGACAGTGTTTTTTTTTTGTCATAGAACGCACCGAATCAGAGTTACGGCACCTTTTTTGCAACGGATTTTCCAAGTTTTAAAACTTTTAAAAGTTTTGTCGGCAAAGTCATTAAAAGGTGCATGCAAGCTGCTTCTGTGTCGTCTGTTGCATGCGTGCTTCGTCCACGCTGGTTGTGATGACACTGCTCGGCTTGTGGCGCTGCTCGGCTTGTGATTGGTCGCGTGGTTGCTCGTGAGTTGATGTGAGTTCCGGCACCTTTTTTCTTACAAAGGAAAACTTCCTGCACTACATACTTTTACTGTTAAATACTGTTTTACCTACTGTTAAATATTAATTTCATGGAGATTAAGGATAGCTATGCCTAACTTAATTTCAGAAAAGATGAGGTGCATGCCTACTCTGCCTTAAGACTGATGCGCTAGATGAAAGGCTGTGATATCACTTGGACGGAAGTCTTTACTGAGGACACCTGGCGAATGATTGCATTCACAAGGTGTCCTCAATGAAGACTTACGTCCAAGTGATATCACAGCCTTTCATCTAGCGCATCGGTTGGTGTTTGCCCTCCGTTTCCACTCCTGTGATTCCCTGCGTATGTGGCTGTTTGGTCCGGATACCCATGGTGGAGACGTCCCTACAGGCTACTGACTTTTACCAGCACATACTTTTCGGGCACTGGGGTATGAGAAGTTCCTCCTGACCCTGTGCATTGTATTTTATTGTTTTTTATGTAATACTTTTGCGATTATATTTATTTATGTACCCAGTAAAATTGTTTTTAGACAGATAAGCTCACACCTTGTCTTGTTCTTAATTGGGTGACATTATTTAATTATTTGCGCTTTTAATAGGGAGTCTAATCTATATCCTTTTAATTAAGGATTAAGGGGTAGATCCAGAACTACGTGTGCCGTACGTTTATTCGCGGAGCGTATTTTCGTACACGTAAGTTCGCTACACTCCCCTCGGCACACCCCTTGCACGGACGTATTTTGTCAAGATACACTACCCAAATCCTACCTTAACTTTTCCAAAGGTAACAGCATACGTCCGCTAACGGACGTACTGACTTCGCAAACGTACGCAGCTTAGCACGCCCATACTGTACACTTTAAATACCACCCCCCGCCTACTTCACGTAAAACGCACGTATTGTTGACGAACGTAAATTTTGCCCGCCCACACGTAAGTATTTACGTGAGACATACGTGAATCACCTATACGTCCTAAATTTCGCTACGTGAATGTGCGTATTTTCTATGGTGCGCATGCGCAGTGCAATCAAATCTGCAAATTTACGTCTCCGCCACGCGTAAAATCGCGGAAATGCGTAGTTCTGGATCTACCCCTAAGACTGGTACTTTTTTCCATATATCTTTTTCTACCTCATTTTCTATTTATTAATACATGTTTTTTTTATTTTTGAGTATTGCTGGATTGTATCTCAAGCCTGCCATCTCCTCACTCTGTACCAACTCCATATAGGACTGCCTCCCCTGTATGCCACAGTAGTCAGTATATATATATTTATATTCATTTATGTTATTTATGTAATATATGCTTTTATGTTAGCTTATTGTTTGCTCTGGTACCTTCCTGTTGTACTCTGGGAGTTTTGTTGTTAATTTAAGCAAAAGAAAACCTTGTCTATAATAATCCATAATCATAGACAGGGTCTGAATATACAATTAAACAAAAATGTGGTAGATCCAGAACTACGTCCGTCTTCCATAGACGGACGTATTTCAGTGAACAATAGCTACTGCGCATGCGTAGTAACTATTGTACGTAATCCGCGTATCGTTTTGATACGTAGATTGCGTATATTCGGTCTAAAAGACCTCATATACGCAATCTACGTATCGAAACGATATGCAGATTACGTACAATAACTACTATGCAAGCGCAGTAGCTATTGTTCATTGAATTACGTCCGTCTATGCAAGACGGACGTAGTTTTGGATCCGGCCCAATATTCTTATTTCAGCGTTGCAATTGCTTAGAATCACTGTCACCTGATATAATAAACAAAAATTATGTAATGCATATGACAGCACTATTTGACTCAATAAAAAGCTAATAAGGTTCATGCACTTAAAATTGTGACAGATTATAATAACAAGATACTTGCAGATCTCCCACAGTACTTTAGTACACTCTGACTAGATGAAATCATGTAGTAAGTACACATAAGCTAGCAAAAAGACACTGAAAATCTTTGCTTAAGATTTTTGTGATTAAACTTCCTACAGGCAGCATTGGCATTAAGAGTCCTGTTAATTACTTGCCAAAATGTTTTGGATTCTTTTACGGCAATTTGAAGGGATCTTTTGTGTTGACACATGCCTCTACCTCCATGATTGACCTTCAACCTCCACAAAGTTAGAACACGAGGCATCAAATACAGGAATTGTTTTGATTTTTGCAACAATTCCTATAAAAGAATATATAATAGTGGTTAACAGAATAAAGTTTCTTTTGAAAATTCTTTACAATGAACCGATCGCAAAATCAAAATAAAGAGAAGTAAATTATTTCAACACTAGCTTAATACATCACACAAAACACACATCTGTAACTCAGCATGAGAGGGTCAGTGTTCTGAAAGAAAAGCAACTGTTGGTCTTGTACATACACAGAATTACTTTTCCTGACTGTTAGCTCATGTTGAGGTCAAGGGTGATGCTTAAACATAATATGAGTTTATTTTTACAACAACGGCTGAGGACAACAGGGGATTTGTTAAGTGCATGAGGAATCTGGTTAAAGTCTTTATAATATGAATGAGCTGTAATGACACCTTTTGAGATGTTGTTAGCATTTTGGTAATTTAATAGTATCATCTGCTGTGTAACAATGTTTGTGTTTTATTAATTTAATTGGCAAGATTGATTATAAGTACATCATGTAAATCACTAATCCAAAAATATTGTCTACAGTTTTGTTTATCACTTGCTAGTGTAAAGGGATTCATTCAGAAAGTTGCCTATTGTTTGAGTGTACAAACCTTAGTACATTGCTTAGTACAATGCTCATAAAAGAATATACAATTCTGTCTGGCAATGTATTGTGGGGTTGATTCAGAACAGAATGTTTTTCACACAAAAATATATGCAATTCCTAGTTCTACTCTAGGCTTGCATATAAAGGAAGGGTGAGGGGGCAGGGTGCCATGTGTTACATATACTTTTTTTTTTACATAGGTTTTCTTCTCTATTACACTAGTGTGAGTATACTTGTGGTGATCCACTGCCTAGGTGGGCGTACATGTTTGAATATTAGTGCAACAATGTGCTTTAGCCTTGCAGCAATGACGGAAGTTGTTTGTAGTTATTACCTATATTGTATTTTATGCCATGTTCTCTTTAATTTCCAGTCAGGCAGTCTTCAAACAAAAGTCATTGAGCCATGCTAATCCAAATTCCTTATCAATATGAGTGACATCTTTACATCATGGTTGCCTACTTTTGAAAAGTCATTTCAGGGAGAAAAGTAAAAAGCATAGGGGCGGTCCCTGCGTTGCCGGAGGGAGGTCCCTGTGTTGCCGGGGGCGGTCCCTGCGTCGCCAGGGGAGGTTCCTGCGTCGCTGGGGGCGGTCCCTATGTCGGCGGCGGCGGTCCCTACGTCGCCGGGGGTGGTCCCGTCCCTACGTCGCCGGGGGTGGTCCCTGCGTT
The DNA here is from genome assembly GCA_011038615.1 of Limnodynastes dumerilii. Classification (NCBI taxonomy): domain Eukaryota; kingdom Metazoa; phylum Chordata; class Amphibia; order Anura; family Limnodynastidae; genus Limnodynastes; species Limnodynastes dumerilii. Next base: position 68,267 of record WWET01005305.1, read on the forward strand.
GCCAGGGTTTGTGCATGGGTGTCCTGCAAAGTATCAGCCCCCCCTCAGTATCTTTCATCACGTGCCTCCAGCCCCCCTTCAGTATCTCCCATCATGTGCCTCCAACCCTCCCTCACTATTCCCCATCATGTGCCTGCAGCCCCCCTCAGTATTCTCCACCATGTTTCTCCAGCCTCTCTCCTTTTTACTTACCTTTGTGTCCCGCTTTCCTTCCTCCTCTGCGGCGCTCTTCTGACTTCTCACTTGCCGACTTTCCTAGCTCTGCAATGGCTGGCGTCTTCTGGCAGGCACATCGTGAACAGCGCGTCGGTGATGTCATCCGGCGCATACGCAAAGTACTTTAAGGGAGAGGTGAATTCTAGAGTTACCATCTTTTCAAAAAGAAATTCATGGACACAGGCCCCCTCCCCTCCCCTCTGAAAAACCCTGGAAATTAAATTTTTACTGTTTTATTCTTTTTTTTTTTTACTTTGCTTCTAGACATATCCAGTCCTACAGATACTGTACATATACTCCACACATTACACCCCCACCGTGCCCATATAATATTACCATTACCCTCACCTCCCATGCTATAACCTTACATTACCCCCCC
>WWET01005305.1:69341-83533 GCA_011038615.1 Limnodynastes dumerilii
AGCGTCAGCGATGCACATACACAGCGCCCGGACCGTTGCGTCCAGGCTCTGTGTATGTGTTGCTATGGCAACACATACACTGTGCCTGGACTGCTGCGTCCAGGCACTGTGTATGTATTTCCATAGCAACACATACACAGTGCCCGGGTGCAGCGGTCTGGGCACTGTGTATGTGACAATACAGTGTCCGGGAATAATACTATTCCCGGACATTGTATTGTCTTCGGGAGAAAAGGGTCCTCTCCCGGGAGTCCGGGAGATCTCCCTGGATTCCGGGAGTCTCCCGGACGTTCCGGGAGAGTCGGCAACTATGCTTTACATTTTTTTCAGTGTATTCTAAACACATTTCAGGGTTAGTGTTGTTCTGCTTTAAAGTGTAGACATTTTTCATTTTAACATTTTGCCAGTATATTTTTATCATGCACAGTAAAAACTTTTGAAATAACCAACATGATAACACATGTAGCTTCAAGCCTAAACTAAGCAGTGACAAGAATCACGCCAACAATTTATGCTAATGCTAACATTCTGATGGCTGCTTGTAACATCTCATCCATAGCCAGACACTGTGGCCCTGATTCAGAGATTGAAAATAAGAACTTAAAGTTACACCTGGGCTAAACCATGTTGATTTCAGGGGAGTCAAATTTCATTTGTTGCAACAGTATTATAGTTAAAAGGTGATTTTTTTCCAGCTCAAGTCTAATTAGCAGTTTAAAAGTGAAGCTGATCAGGTATCTGTGTGCAATAAGTAAAAGCAAAGCATTCTCCCTGCATGCATAGAATAAAATTAACTTGACTCCCCCTGAAATCAACATGGTTTTGCCCAGATGTAACTTTAAGTTCTTATTTTCAGCCTCTGAATCAGGCCCTGTATCTCTTCCCAAGTATTTGTGCAAGCAATCTACTCAATTTAGCTGGTACTTCCAAAATCTCCACCCCTGCCCCAAGCTTATCCCACGAGTAATGTTAAAATGCCACATTGGGGGTCATCTCTGTGACTCTTTGGGGTGTTCCCTGTGTACAAGATAAGAGCTGTATGCCCCCCTACAATTAAAACCCTGCATAGCATTGTGTTAACTAGAAACCTTACACACTCCATACATACAGAGGCGGAACTACCATTGGTACAATGGGTGCAACAGCACCGGGGCTCATGCTGATACAAGGCAGGGTTGCCGACTCTCCCGGAATGTACGGGAGACTCCCGAAATTCGGGCAGTACTCCCGGTATCCCGGGAGAGCCAGCAAATCTCCCGCAAGTGACTTGAGGCCCGTGGTTTTACTGAAACCACAGCCTGAAGTCCTGCCCCCCTGCCTAGCAACACTAGTATACTAGTGTTGCTAGGCACAGGAAGAGACTTGACGCAATCTGCGGCATCAAGCCCCATCCGACCCCTGTTTCAACTTAAAACGGGTCAGTATGAACCAGGGGGCGGAGCCTAATGACGCGATTTGCATAACCACGTCATTAAGCCCCGCCCCCTCTATGCGTCGCTGGCGCGTCATTAAGCCCCGCCCCCGCATGCGGCGCAAGCTTCTCTCCGGAATCTCCCGGAGAGAAGCTGCAAAAAGTCGGCAACCATGATACAAGGGCCCACAGCCATCATCACTGCACCGCCAAAGCTCCCCACCGGGTTACTTGGGATATCAGGGCCAAAGCATATTTGTTGCACCTGGGCCCACAACTCTCTAGTTCCGCCTGTGCATACATATACAGATTTATCTCAATATGGCAAGTAACTTGAGTGACTCTATGAATAATGGACCTCCCCTTATCTGAACATGGTGCCATTATGCCTTAATATAACTAAAATATTATAACACAAAAGCATCATATTGGTTAAAATATATATATGTCACACTTAGAATATTGCTGCTTCTTTAACTGGCTTTTCTACATCTCTAGCAACCTTTGTGTTTACCTTAGTTTACACATTTGCTAGATTTACATGTGATGTTGTGTTAATATATTGTAAATTAACAAACCACATGTCTGGAATTACTTTACACACATATGAGTAGTCTTTATAATAAAAAAAAGTTTTAATTATAAACAATGATTTACCAGACCCTAAAACAGAACATAAAACTTGGACACAGGGGCTAATCCAGAGTTTCAGAGTAAAGGCAAAACTGATGGATGTGAGGGGTGCAAATTAACTTAAATTATTATGCATGCAGGGAAAATACTTTGCTTTTATACATAGAAGGCATATACTGTGCTGTTTTATGTTTAATCTGTAAATTAGAGTTGAGGTAGGAAACGTTTCACCTCTTAAATTTTATTGTATTTTGACAGTGCATTTAACAGCCCATATTTTATATTTGTCCTGCTTAGAGTTGAATTGGTCTCGTCTACACTGGGCCATTTCTGTATTGTTTTGATTTGTTTTTTCCGAGACTCATTAAAGTTACCAATACACCAGAGACTCTGTATATTTTATTCTACAAAATAACTTTTTAACAACAGAAGTTCAATTTTGGATGAAGCTATTAATATCATTAATTGAAAAAAATGTTTGTACCTCTTGGATAACTCTTCAGGGGTGTGGTCTAATAATGGTTACGGCATTTGATGGATGTCAGGTTATTATGCAGTGTCAGACATGAGCCAATTAAAAACATGGCCAGATTAGGTGGCAGTATAATCTCCAAGTGTATAGTTGGGTTTAAACCTTGCTGTCTGTCCTGGTATCTGACCCGATATTGTTTGCAATTGTGCCTTATCCATAACTCTATCTATGTATGACACTAGAATGCATGGTAAACCTGATGGCTAGCTTTTCTGCAACAAAATTCGTGACTGGTAAAATACTTTTTATAAATACACTTTGTGTACCACAACTGTTCCAAAACCACAGGCAATAAATGTATCTTCTAAGCATACCGCATTTTTAATTCCTTCAATTATATTTACTGTTCTTGCCATTATTGTTATGAGTGACTCAACACATTCAGTGCCAGATGCAAAACAAAATCCATTGCTCAACACCTTTTCTCTTATGTACACATTATGATTTCCTTTTAACGTAATAGCAAATCCAGTTAAGTATCAAGCTGACATCTCATTCATATCAAGTAGGTAGGAACAGGCTGTAAATAAACAGATAACAAAGAACAGAGAACAGATAACAGTTCTGATCAGATTGCACATTGCATCATGCATGTAAACAACTCCATACTTTATTCTATCAGGGCATTGGAATGTTTACATATATACTGTAGGTGTTAATAGGATTAAGAGCTATATTAATGTACTGTAAGTCAACTTGAAAGTAAAATGGTTATAATTCATTGCAGCTCATTGCAATCAAAACCTTAACCTTTACTTGTGTAGTGAGGTCATAACTATCATGATAAGAGTAGTCAATAGCAAAACAACAAAATAGACATTAAAGGGCCCAGAGCTTGATACAGAGACAAGCAAAAAAAAAAAAAAAATGTCCCAAAAACCTTCTTGTACCAATGGGTTTTATATTTCAATCTCTTGGCTTGTCATTGTGCAAAGAGAGAGATAAGGAAAAATTAAAACAATGTCTTAAAAAGTAACACTTTGGTACAAGTATATTAAAAGACTAATTCAAGTAATTTTGTCTTATTAGTGATGGTTAAGTAATTCATATTAATAGTAATATACCCTACCATCACCACTACCTGTGGAATTAACCTGTGGACTCTAGCTTTCCATTTTCCTTATGTGGGAATACATAAAGGCAAATGTAAAAAAAAATGTTCCTGGAAATGTCAAAAACTCTCATTGACAGCAATGTTAACTACAACCTTATTAAACTTTTTTAAACTTGGTATTACCAAAGATTTCTTCCCCGAATTTAATGGATGACAGTTTAGAACGATATTTAATGGAAATGTTTGATCTTTTGAGGTGTGCGTGTTCATGAGCACATTTTAACATTCACATGATTCTTTGTCTTTTGCTCTCTCACATGTCTTATATAAACAATTTTTCAGAAAATGTGTCACATGTGTTATCATTTTATGATGTTGGTTTTCCTTTTACAATTGCCAAAGACTGACTTAAACTCTGATTTAGGTTGAGCATTCAACTTTTTAGAGACTGATTAATACAGAAAATGTATATAGCAAAGTTTATCATTACCAAGCTGCTTTTGTGGCTTCAAAAAAAAAAAACCTATGAACAATATTTAACTAAACCAGGACCAGAGTTAATCGTCAACTAAAATGTATTATATTTTATACCATGAATAGCTGCTTTAACCTAATAACATTAGGTTATTAATACTGGGAAATTGAACAACCTCCTCTCTCTGCTTCCAAAATTGTTTTGCTCCCGTAGAACTACCAAGATTAAGAGAAATAATATAATATTTTATAATATTATTTTAGTATATGCTTATCCTGGTATATGCTGTATATTCTAATTCTAAGGTACTCCTCCTATACCCAGATGCAGTCCAGTCCGGCTAGAAGAAAGACCTGAACAACTGGATAATCCCTAGGGGACAGGTGTTGGGATTAGGCGTGAAGTGCACCTATACCTGTCTATTACAGTGGTTGAACATCACAGATTTTATTTTGCACCTTTATGGGGTGTAAAATAATATTTGTGATGTATATTCTTATGATATGCCATTCTGGAGGCACATTGGGCCTGATCCAGACCTGAAAAGCCAATCTGCGCATGCGTCGGGCAGATGTCCGTAGCAGCGCCGTAAGGACGCTGGAGGGGATGTCCCCCAGCGTCCCTACGTTCAGGTAAGTGTAGGTGGGTGGGGGAAGATATTTAAAGGAGGGTGGGAATGCGGGCTAGACGGCCATACGCTCCTGTGCGAGCGTATTGCCCCTTCCTTATGCTGGCTGAAGTCAGGGTAGCCTTCAGCCGGCGTAAGGAAGGGGCCATACGCCCGCACAGGGGGAGTGTCGGGGAAAGTGAACGCCGATACGCTGTGCTTTAGTAAGCACAGCGCATCGGCGTAGGTCTGGATCAGGCCCATTGAGCTCAATAGAACTTGTTTTTAGGTATCTTAGCCACTCAGATAGGCAACTAAAGTTTCTATATCAGTTATACCTCAATCTGAAATGACTGCATCAAATATGGACTTCTCAGTCTAAATTTTACTGGAGCCAAAGTAGTGAATTAGGATATATTAACCACATCTTTTGGTCATGCTCTATCATTGTCCCTTTATGGAAGGAAGTATTACACTTAGCCAGTAGTGTCCTTAAGCCTGATCACCAATTCTCCCTTTTACAGCCTCACTGCACCTTTACCCACCTTTTTACGGCATCTCATGACGTCTGCCTTTGGACATCATTTAATTGCTACTAAAAGCAGCCTTACTCAGAAATGGAAGTCTTTCCAGCCTTAATAAGGTCATTGCAAATTAAATCATTATTGTCACATGAAACCATAGATGTTCTATGCTCCAATGCATCCTCACCCCCTGAAGTAGTTCAGTTGGTAGGAATTTGTGGCTATATATACACTATATGGACAAAATTATTTGGATTTCTGACCATTACACCAGTAGGGACTGTAATGACATTATATTCGAATACATATACTTTAATGTGGAGTTGGTCCCTCTTTTGAAACTTCCACTTTTCTTGGAATTTTTGCCCATTCATTCTGTATAGCATTTATGAGGTCAGGCTCTGATTTTGGATGAGAAGGTCTGGCTCACAAACTTCGTGAGAACTTCGGGCACTAAAGTGTAAGCACAAATTTAAAAAAAAAAAAAAAAAAGCTTCAAACACAGTATGATCAAAGCAAAAGATACTACAGTGATATGATCCAAAGTATGAATATCTATTATTGCTCCCCCCCCACCCTGTCTTTTTGCTTTCTGTACCCCTTAAACCTTTTTTGTTGTTTTTGAAATTACAATAATAAATGTAATGGTTAAAACATGCATATCTAAAGTGCAGAATAGCAAATAAAACACAAAGGGTTCAACGAATCCTTAAATTAAAGATAAGTGAAAAGTGATAAAATTATATAAATTTCACTGTGGATACTGACCTAGCAAACTTTGCTAAATATAATTAGTTCATAATCTTGCAAGACAATTAAAGCAAATAAATAGCAAAAAAAAAGAGCAAAGGTCTTTGTGATAAGGTGACAAGTTTTGTGAAACGAACGTGCTGATGGTGCTAAAAATCAACTGCTGGATCTCAAATTTGAAATATCTTTACGTCCTTCTGAATAAAAGCTTCTAACAATTTTCCTCTTATTCATATGGTAAATATAGGTTCCAAATATAATAGAAGTATCTTCCTTCAACCGATTATCAATTGGTGATACTTGATAAATATGAAATCGGTAACAAAACAATATATTATACAAATACAATTTAAAATAGGAAAAATAAAAACAGTAGAAAATTCAAACAAATAGAACAATAAAAGAAGATATAAATAAATCCCCCCCCCAGGGGCTAATTAGTGTGAAAACCAAAATCAAAACTATTAATGAATGAGTCCAATCTATCCCAAAATACTGCACCTATGCTAAGTACCAATTCTTTAATGTATCAACAATGTTAAATGTTTCCTTTAAGTGCATCAGAAAGTTCACAATGCAGATAATCCACCAGGTTCTAAAATAGGCAGAAATCATTAGAATTGAAAGTTGTTATCCCTGACTATGAATTGACTAAGGGGCGATTGGAAGAGACAGATGTGTAAAAGACAGGGGGGTTTAACCGAAGGTGTGTTAAATATTTCCCTCAGTATTCTTTAAGACCATTCATGTTATGAGTTTCAATACTATACTTTTGTTTTATCTCTGGGTCCCAAGGCTAATTGGATGGAATTCATTTAAAGTTGGTGTCTTTTTGTAAACAGAATATAGGTCACTCTATCTCATAAATACCATCCATCTGGTAAAGGGGCAAACATAATCGAAGAGGGAGATAATAGCTTACATTCACAAACTGGGGTGATGTATCAATATAAACATAAATCCATATATACTGGAATAACATAATTACATAGGGATACAGATATACTAAAATGAGGTAATACCTAGGAACTAAGGTGTAAAAATATGTATAAGGATATCTGGGTAATTGGGGTAATTAAAAGAATCTTGACATAAATGCAGTGATAGAAGGTGCCAAAATGGCTATAAGTATAAAAATATGTAAGAATATTAAAAATAAAAAAAATGTAAAATTAATCTGAACTTAATAATAAAACTCAATAATGTATAGTGGAATTGGGTAACCTACCATCTATACAGGAACTTATAAACCTAGTTATGAAAGAATAGGGTTGCCATAAACTGCATGAACAAGTCTTATGGCCTAAACCATCCATACTAGATGCAAAAGTAGGGAACCCAGATGGATATCCCCACAGAATCCCTTTTACCCCATACATAGAAATGAGCACCAAGAGATATAGACATGTCAGAGAGGGCACACGTATACTGTACCCGGTATTCCTAAGAGGTCTCCCATCTAAGTACTGTCCGTGCCTTATCTGTGGAGTTTGTATGTTCTTGCCATGTCTACGTAGGATCACTCCGGGTGTTCTGTTTTCCTCCTACATGCCAAAAACATACTGGTAGGTTAATTGGCTGCGGACTAAACTAATCCTAGTGTATGTGTATATATGTGTTAGGGAGCTTAATATGTAGCTCCAATAGGGGCATGTTCGGGCCTGTTCGAGATTATATGAATGTGTAAAACCTTATCCAAGGTCACATGCCAACCTGATACTATATCAAGAACCACTTGAGCTCGAAATCAGTGTTGGGGCCTCCAGGTATTAGAGCATCCAGCTGGTATATCCATCTCATTTCACACCTAGACAGGTGAGAACTTAATTTGTTAGTTCTCCAGTCTGGAAATATGTTCTGCATACTTAAGAACCTAACTATCTATGCCGTGGTACACTTATGGAGTTGTTTAAAATGAAGGCAAAGAGGATGTTCTTTCTTCCCTTTACTGATATTTAGGAGGTGTTCATTCAACCTCACTTTTAAGGATCCACTTGTTTTGCCTAAATATTTTACCACATGAACACTTCAACAAATACACCACATTTTTGGTGTGGCATGTGATAAATTGATCAATTTTATATTTTTGGCCATCAACAGAGAATTCTTCCATTTTACTGGGACCTTTACAGACATGGCACATCCTGCACTGCCCACATCCATGAAAACCTTTTTTTTTAATGTAGGATTTTTCATTATTTTATTTATTATTTTTAAATTTATATTTACACTTTAGTGACTATTTATTTAGACACACTGTGGCACGTGTATATTATATTGGCAGGCCACTGTATTAAGTGTTGCACTCTCTTTTGTGTAAACCTCACTAATCTGTGTGGGTCAGTCAAGTTCTTCCACACCAAACTCATCAAACCATGTCTTTTGGAATGTTGGAATAGAAAAGGGCCTTTTCCAAATTGTTGCCAAAAGGTGAAAGTATAGCATTGTCTAAAATGACCTGGTATGCTGAAACATTAAGATTGCCTTTCTTTGGAGATAAGAGGCCTAGCCCAAACCCTGAAAAACAACCCAATATCATTATCCCTCCTCCATTATACACAGTTGGCACAATGGAGTGTGATTTATCACGAGTGTGGGTCTCCATCGAGAATGGCCCTATTTTGATAGGGCCGTTCTCTCCCAGCCAGTTCCAAACTGTCAGGGAAATTGATTGCTTCTGCCTCGAAGAGGCAAAGCAATCAATCCCTTAAGCACCGAACAGATAAGTAAAGAATATAACCCCAACCCTTTCCCTAATCCTTACCCAGTTCAAATAAATAAGGAACACAATACAAATACAATGCAAAAATAAAATTCAGTACAAAAATTTCAAAACAGGGATGAAGATGCTGAGGGAAACAAAGCAGGTGTAGGAAGGTCAAGCTAGCTTGAAGAAGTGGGTTTTGAGTACGCATTTGAAAGTTTGGAGGGTGTTGGTTTGCCTGATAGGTTGTGGTAGGTTGTTTCAGTGCAGAGAGGAGGCCCTGGAGAAGTCTTTGATGCGGGAGTGAGAAGTAGTTATAAGGTTGGAGTTGAGGCGGTGGTCACCTGCAGACTGGAGGGGTCAGGCAGGAATGTGGATGGAAATAAGGGAGGAGAGACATGAAGTGGTGAAGGAGGAGAAAACCTTGTAAGTTGCGGTGAGGAGCTTAAAGAGAATTCTGAAAGGGACAGGAAGCCAATGTACAGATAGACAGAGAGGGGAAGTGGAGACAGTGCGTTTAAACCCTTTGTCATAACCCCATGCTATCCATAGCTTGGTCTTAACATCTGACACACGTAATTTTCATCTCCACCTTTACCCAATAATCAGACCTGAGGCCAGATTTACTAAGCTGTGGGTTTGGAAAAGTGGAGATGTTGCCCATAGCAACCAATCAAATTCTAACTGACATTCTCTAGTATGTAATAGGAAAGTGAGATCTAGAATTGGTTTCTATGGGCAACATTTCTGCATTTCCAAAATCGCAGCTTATTAAATCGCCAGATTTACTAAGCTGCGATTTTGGAAAAGTGGAAATGTTGCCTGGTGTTCTCTCTGGTTGTCAGAGTATATAGGTCAGGAGGCAGGAGTATGCAGCAAAATGTTGGTAGAGCAACAGTATTCCAGGGAGATCTTGGAGGGAAGAAATAGATTCCAGGACAAGCTTTAATTACCTATTTATGCAAATTGTATCCTGAAGTCCCTGACCAGTGTTACTGGGGGTTGGGACGGAGCTTGATGACGTAAAATATGTCATCAAGCCCCACCCAATCCTTAGTAACACTACGAATTACAGTACTGATAGACAGATGGCGGAACATTTGCATATACTCACTGCCTCAAGTCCGTTGCGGGAGATTCACCTACTCTGCCGGGATACTGGAAGAAATGGCCAAATTTCAAGAATCTCCCGGGTATCCGGGAGAGACGGCAATCTGGAAGTACTGCACAATTGGGGAATTACTGGAAAGAGCTAAGGAGCCTGCTTAAGAATGCTGGAAACAGGAGCAGTGATGTCTGCAAAGAAATGCTGGAAGTATTAGCTGTGAAGACTGCACAGAAATGAGTGAAGCTACAAAAATCCATAGGAAGCAAGAAGCACAAGGACTATATACCGGAGCTACTAAAAAGAAGAGAAACTCAGGTTCTGTAGTGAGCCTATATTCTGGCAGTGGGAGACTGGTTTAAAGAGTTCAGCACTGATTGCAATCCACTGCAGCTGTGGGAAAACAGCTAGCAATGCAATCAGGAATAGGAAACATGAAATAATTGTGACAATTAAGACATGGCTTACCTACAATCTGTACTTATAAAATATCCAAATGGCAGCAGTCAAACTGCTGATTCTTGTCATGTTTATGTTTCATACTTTCAAATGTGTGTCCTTATAATATTTATTTATTTATAGCGCACCAATGTAAAATTTCCAGTTTTATACAGAGTAGTCAGAATGTACCCAAAGTAGGGGCTATTGAGTCACCAAAATTAAGCAGGATCTACAGTATGTAGAAATGTATAAACTATTTAGTTTTAAATGTTTTTGAGATAGATAATTTTAGAAAGTTCTACAGTTTAGAGATTCTAGTAATAATTGACTTCCCCCAGGATACTGGCAGGAAAACTATTTTGTCAAACCTCAGTTTAAGTCTGTGCAGTTGTCAAGATTTCTGTGATTCCTAACTGATGTAAGAGATTTATATCTTAAAGCACAAACAGAGCGTGTACACATAGTTGTCATATAAATAAATACACATAAACATGTACACATCCCCAAATATGGGGCCATCTTCACGTGATTGATTATGATTGGCTATTTGAGAATTGACACATTTAGTAAAGTGATATACCTGAAAAGAATGATCATTATTTAATTGTGGCATAGCCTCTCTGGCCATCATACCTAAGGAGACTATGCTTTTGTGAAGGAAAGTTCAGCATTTTTGATCCAGAAACTATTTCACATACAGGTCTCAAGCTGAGCGTTAGGTGGTGGGTTAATAACTAATAGTAGGATGGTCATAATGGTACATGTCCTTTCCTATAGTTATATGTTCACTGCCCCACTGCAGTATGTCAGTAATTTATTTGTCTTACACGGTTACACCCTCTTATAACAGAGTACATTATAAGCCCTACTGAGTTGACTCCAATCCCAAAGGCCCACTTCAGTGAGCCCACACTGTTGGCAGGAATTTAATAGTCACAATGTATTTTTCACAATTTTATTTTTATACTTCAGGCAAACAAAGGTTTGCATTAGAAAATCATCCAGTTGGGCATCAGAAAAGGCTTCCACGATTAAACCTCATTCCTGGGTGAGAAACAAAAATGTATTCATTTAACTATCTATTTGTCCAGAATTCTAAGACTGAAGAGATAATGAACAAACATGAAGGAAATAGCAAGAATAAGAAATAAGATCATAAAAAAACCACACGTGCTGCCAAGCACCAGAAGGTCATGTTTGGTAATAGTACAATGTCTTACTAACCTCTATAATGTTCTACAACTTACTAAAGATTTTTGGTTCTTAATGAGTTTTCAGACACTTATTGTACTAGAAGGTATTTCATAAGAGGTAGTAATAGTTATAAGAATTGTGTTAAAGTGTAAAGTCTGCTTAAGATCCTGTGACCAATGAATGGAAATTTCCACAGGTTCTTTGAATGACTAAGGAAAAATAACTAGGAAACTTAGCTAGTTTTAATCATCAATTTTATTTTTATAGTTTTTATTTTACTTTAATATTTTTTATAAAATGCTAAGACTGTAGACCTTTTTCCTGTTTTTTTGTTTATTTTTTGCTGTTTTCATTTTTAAATAAAAAACTTTTTATTTGACTAAAAACAATAATGATTAGATATATAGGTAATACCATCTTCTAATCACCAACACAACAGCATAATTTTCAAGGGGGGTTCCATACTTTACAAAGACAATCTAACTGTATTAAAACAGATGAGATTATTTAAAAATTACATGTTTATGAAGAATGAATAGATAAGTATGCTGATCGGCTGGGTATATTTCTAAAATTGCATTTTCTTACCGATGACTCCCACCGCCCGTAGCCTAACCCTAACCTTTCATCTTCCAAAGCCTAACCCTCTATCTTCCGAAGCCTAACCTTAACCCTCCATCTTCCGAAGCCTAACCCTAACCCTCTATCTTACGAAGCCTAACCCTAACCCTCCATCTTACGAAGCCTAACCCTAACCCTCTATCTTACGAAGCCTAACCCTAATCCTCCATCTTACGAAGCCTAGCCCTAACCCTCTATCTTCCGAAGCCTAACCCTAACCCTCCAACTTCCAAAGCCTAACCCTAACCCTAAATCTTCTGAAGCCTAACACTCCATGTTCCGGAACCTAATCCTAACAGTCTATGTGCCACAGTGCTCTTCCTGCAGTTCCCGCATGCCTTCACAGTCCATTTGCTATTGGAAATAGGGCCTTTCGCTATATGTACCCGTTCCTACTGTAAAAATTTGAAATGGAAAGATGTTCGAAAAAGGATACAGTCTCCATTCAGCTGGTGGCTGCATACTTTACGAAATGCGACTGCAACCGCATCCCGTCATCTGATATCCAGCCGTGTAAACTTTCTGATGATGCCCAAAAAATTACCTAAAATTAAACTCTTTAAAACCAGATCCATTTGTTTCCATGACAATTATGGGTCTTGTTTTACAGTGTCCTTTTGCCAAATATCAAAGTAGCCATGATAGATAGATAGATAGATAGATAGATAGATAGATAGATAGATAGATAGATAGATAGATGTTGACAGAATGACATATAAGAGCAATGTATAGTTATAGTTATTTAAATATGTTAATATTATATTTTAACATGTATATTAATATATTACTATTAATGATATATATAAACTATGTTATGTTAAATATGTAAAAAAATATACATATATAAATATAAAAATATAAATAAAGGTAAATGGAATAAAAATGCCTCCATATTACATCATTTAGTAATAATTTAAAAGGTAATATGAGAACTCTTTTGATGCAATTACAATAAAAATTCAATGAAGCACCAAGTAGGAATGTAATTGCAACAACTAACCACAAGATGTCTCTACATGCATAGTTACTACATGCTTTACAAATAGTGTCATTTATGTCATTATCATTTATTTCTATAGCTCCAACAATTGTGCAACGCTGTACTGAAAATATTTGTCATTTACATTTATCTTTCTCAGTACAAATACATTACATTTACATTTAAAAATATATATATTTTTTTTACTTTTTTAAAGTTAATTATTAACTTGTAAACTATCATTTTTATATTGCTAGAAAATTCTTTCTTATAAAAAAAACATTGTCCATAGGCATTCTGGCAACTTTATTTGCTAATTTCGACTTACAGACCCTCGCACGCACATAATGCGCGCATCGGTCGGGATCTGCCCCATGTATTTTTATCCATATATTTGTGTATCGAGTATAAAAATCACACAAATAAATTTCCAGCATTCAAAACCTAGTTTAAGTTTTCCAGTGCAGACAGAAGTGCAAAAGTCTGGATGTGTATGCAGAGAGAGGGAATGATTGCTTTACTTTATATTATGTTTATATTAAATCTGGTTCTCTCTTTCCTATTCTGCTAGGAAGTATGGAATGGATCCAGACAGGTCGGGTGTCTAGAGAGAAGGGATCAAGTTCACTTCAGATGTTATGTGCAGATCATTGATCGTATGGAACTCTGATCACCAAAACTACACAAGGCGGGTGGGGGGAGGAGTTAAATTGTACAGTAGGGGTGGTATTTAGGGATTAAGGGGGTGATTCAGAGATGCGATTGCGAAAAGATCGTAAATATACGCAACTTAGTTAAGATCTTACCAGGTTACAGCCCACTGCATAAACAGTCACTCCCCTTGCAAACAGTGGCGGATCTTAAAGTTAGACCACCATTGACTAACCCTAAGTCTGCGCTGTCATTTAAGATCTTAAGGGAAGTAGTAGCGTTTATTTAAGATCCTAAGTGTCTGCCCGTTCCCACTTTCCCTCATTTCCCTGCCTCCCCCCGCCCATTTTCATGCAAATCCTTAAGATCTTAAACTTTCGCAGCACTTAAGATCTTAAGTGCTTGCGATCGATTCAAACTTACGCTCTTAGCGAATTTACGCTCCTAACCGCTACGTAGACGGCGTTGCACTATTACTACGCATGCGCAGTAATGCGAATTTTCTAAGATC
>WWET01005305.1:85220-98603 GCA_011038615.1 Limnodynastes dumerilii
TCAGAATGTATATTCTATATATAGCAAAAAAGAAGAACAACATTGCAGATTTGATTAATATCATTAGATATAAATGTAAATATTTTTGGTAATGAATTTGGAAGACGTACATTAATAGTTGCCTTTCATTTTCAATGTATTCGTTACAACATTTGTGACCTAAATACATATATTGAAAAGAATGACAGTTTCTGCTGTTAATTGTTACCTGCGCTTTTGCTGGATGTACATGTAATTTTTGTACCTTCTGTGGTGCAGCATTACACAGGTGATTTTAGTTGAGTTCACAATGTGGATGCAGTATTACTGAGTCGGTAACCCCCTATTGTCCATTACCCATGTATAGAGCCACCATTAGGGGGGGGATAGCCAGGACTATTGTCCCGGGCCCGGAGCTGATAGTGGCCTGCCGCATAGCAGGCCAATGCACAGGGAATTAAAAAAACAACAATTAATTCACCTTAGGCGCTTCGGATTTAGAGTCTAATATTTAATCAAATAACTTTTCTATGTAGCACATAGATAAGTGATGATCCTTAATTGGTAGTCGATTTGGCGCTGCTGGGTAGGGTTGGTTAAGCCCAAAACAATTGAATAGAATAAAATGGGAAAAGAGCACCAGCGCTAGCCAACGAATCTACCTTACCACAGGGCTGGGTATCCAGGGAAGAACTTTCCTGCGCACCAGTACACTGTTAAAGCAGGACAACTCCGCTCCGCCCCTAGCTGTCACCGATTA
The DNA here is from genome assembly GCA_011038615.1 of Limnodynastes dumerilii. NCBI lineage: Eukaryota > Metazoa > Chordata > Amphibia > Anura > Limnodynastidae > Limnodynastes > Limnodynastes dumerilii. The sequence goes on from WWET01005305.1 coordinate 85,960, forward strand.
TATCACATAATGGGCGGGGCCCCGCAGCTCTGTCCCGGGCCCCTTTTTTTTGTGATGGTGGCTTTTCGAAAAACAGCCATTTCAGAATTTTTTTTCTGAATGGGTAAGTATGCCATAACTATCCATACGTTTTCAAAACCCTCCACCCGCCGGACCCATTGCACCCACCACAGACCCCACCAGAGAGGTGAGTAAGCCTGCGGGGAGGGGAGTCTAGGTTTAGGCTGCAGGGATGGGACACTTGGGGTCAGGCTGTGGTATGAGAGTCTTAGGGTTAGGCTGCAGGTTTGAGAGACTTAGGGTTAGGCAGCGGGGAAGGGAGGGTTAGGGTCAGGCTGCGGGAAAGGGTGGGTTAGGGTCAGGCTGCAGGAAAGGGAGGGTTAGGGTTAGGCTGCAGGAAAGGGAGCGTTAGGGTTAGGCTGCAGGAAAGGGAGGGTTAGGATCAGGCTGCGGGAAAGGGAGGGTTAGGGTCAGGCTGCAGGAAAGGGAGGGTTAGGGTCAGGCTGGGGGAAGCGAGTTAGGATCATGGAAGGGTAAGGATTAGGGAAAGGGTTGGGGTAAATTTATACTTACCATTCGGAGCACCATCTTCGGGGCAAAAGCAATCCTTTTCCCAGCCAATTTGGAACTGGCCAGGAGAAAACAGCCCTTTCGAGAACCACACCCAAATTTGTTACCAAATCCAGACTTTTTGTTCAACGTCTGCGTATTTCAGTCAGGTTATGGCTTTTTCACACAATCTAACCAATCAGAAGGCATCCAGACTAAACAATGGCACTTCTGGAAAAGGGTTGGGTGAACTTGAAAAGGTCATTCCCTCTTGGTTGATTTACATAATAAGTGTTCCCTCTTAATGTGCACCGATCCAGACTAACACACTTCTGCCAATATCCATGCTCTTTAGTCGGAAAAGTTAAGGCAGATCCTTGCTGTCAAAAGTCTGTAAGTACAAGTGGGAGAGGTTCCAGGTGTCTGGACTAGTACCAGCAGATCTACTTACACATACTTGCCTGTCTATTGAAAACTTTTATTTTCTTGGACTATAGGCTGCAAACGAGGATGGTTAGGGCAGGGTTAGTGGCTGCGGGACAACAATGGTTAGGGGAGGGTTAGAGTTAGGCTGCGGAGAAGGGAGGGTTAAGGTAAGGGTTAGAGGAGGGTTAGTGTTAGGCTGCAGAATGACAATGGTTAGGGGAGGGCTAGAGTAAGACTGTGGAGGAGTAAAGGTTAGGGTTAGGCTGCTGGCCGATTATGGTTATGGTTAGGTGGAGGGTTAGAGTTAGGCTTTGGAGAAGAGAGGTTTAAGGTTAGGGTTAGAGGAGGGTTAGGGTTAGGCTGCGGAATGACAATGGTTATGGGAGGGTTAAAGTAAGACTGTGGAGAAGTAAGGGTTGGGGAGAGTTAGGCTGCGGGATGATGATGGTTATGGATAGGGGAGGGTTAGAGTTAGGCTGCGGAGAAGGGAGGGTTAAGGTTAGGGTTAGGGGGGAGTTATGGTTAGGTTGGGGGAATGGGATAGTTAGGGATACAAAAAAAATGACCTGTTTCTGTCGCAGTCTTTGGAAATCGTGCCGTTGCATGAGCCATGTTTTATAATGGCAGACTGCAGAAAACTGATAGCAGTCGGCCCTACTTTGCCACAAAGTGATCTGTCGAAAGACACCCCTCTGTAGGTATCTATCAGAAGTTCCATTATTCTTAGTTCTGGATAGTGCAGAATACATCCTAATAGGGTAACACAGACGTAAGCACAACAAAATGCAATTCATATGTATGGAAATGAAGGGAATTTGGGAGTAAGGATCACATCCTGTGTTATCTGTACACACCAGTGAGTGATAATGCAGGCTGTATTTTATTCTTTGGTTCATCAGGTTCCTCAACAGCCAACTCTAATTCAGCAGCTTCCAGCAGAATTCTTCCCTCCTCTGTCTCATCCCATTCGGCATGGTCGTGCGAAAGAAGGTGAGAATAACCGTTACCACATGTAACCCTAGGGCAGGGCTGGCCAACCTGTGGCTCTCCAGTTGTTGTGAAACTACAATTCCAATAGTGTACTGTTTCTAAAAATGAACACCTAGGTGATTCCCCTCACATGTCTTTAACGCGGGACATGAATTAAAAAGCCATAATAGAATGACTGAATTAAGTGGATAAGAGATAATCAGTGTTTGACTGGCAAACTCCTGCTTCTACAAGTGATAAAATACCCGACCAAATAATAGCTCTCACTTTCCTAAACTACCCAATTCCTTTTATGCAGGTTAGTAAATATAGCCCATGGGGTCCAATTGATTAAGAAATTTCAGCAGTGTGCTAACCAGACCTGGATGGTTTCCCATAATGCAGCAGGTTTCATTATTACTATTAAAATGTCTCTACAAAAGTCTAAGGGCCAGATTTACTAAGCTGCGGGTTTGGAAAAGTGGAGATGTTGCCTATAGCAACCAATCACATATTAGCTTTCCCTTTCTTTATACATACTAGAGAATGTCAGTTTAAATCTGTTTGGTTGCTATGGTCAACATGTCCATTTTTCCAAACCCGCAGCTTAGTAAATCTGGCCATAAGGGTGTTTCAAAGTGACCAAATTAGTTACTTGAGAAATACATGCCTTTTATACATTCATTTAACATATTAATGTGTATTTTACACGTTCATTATTGTAGCTAATTAAAAACATATAGCAATTTAAAAATTTAAAGCAGGTACTGGTATAACACCCAAATGTGACTATGTCACCCCTCCCATATGCTTATATGTCCACTGCAACTGTAACAACTGGCCAGATTACTAACACGTGGGTTTGGAAAAGTGGAGATTTTGCCCATAGCAACCTATCAGATTCTAGATTCTCACTTTCCTATTTTATACTACAGAATTTAAGCTAGAATCTGATTGGTTGCTATGGGCAACATCTCCGCTTTTCCAACCTGCAGCTTAGTAATTCTGGCCCGTGATATGTCATAAATTCTCTAGTAATAAAACATTTGTGCATGCCTGCTGGAAGCTTTTATTTTATTATAAAATAATGTAACTATTCTGTAGACCTGTATACACAATTCAATAACCTTAGCTTCTTTTTGCTTTTTAGATTTAGTAGAATTGATGATGATACAGAATGCACAGATGCATCAGGTTATAATGAACAATATGACAATGTCAGCACTGTCCAGCTTTGGATATGGCACAACTCAACCCACCCCAGTGGTATGTTAAAAACCAACCTTTCTTTGTTTAAATGTTGGTTATTTTGAAAAAAGAAAAATGTCTGTTAAACTAGATCCTAATAAATGCTTATAAAATAACATTTAAATCCTTTCGGTCCCCTGGCGCTATTGTTTTCCCTTGACGCAGAGAAGTCGCTTGACCATATAGGTTGGCCCTTTATGACGCCGTGTCACTTTGGTTTCGATGGGAACTTCCTTATGGGGGTACAGGCCTTGTATTCCTCGCCCTCTGCAAAGGTATCAGTGAACGGGGTTCTCTCTATTGTTTATCAACTTCATATAGCAGGAACCACCCCCTCTTCTCAATGCCATCAAAATCTGACCCGGTGGCAGCCCTTGTATATCTCCCGGCTTGGTTGTATCGTCGCCATCAAAATGAACTTTATGCCCCTCCTACTATACCTCGTCCAAACACTCCTGTCTCTGTCCCGTGCAGTACCTTAACACAAGACCACAAATGGTTTGTCCAATTCATGTAGAAAAACAAACCACCATGGACTAGCTTCGCCAAACCTGAGAAAAGCTACTGATAACAGTGGCCGTGGCTTTCCAGATGTAAGATTTTATTATGGAATGTTTGACTGATTTCCCCTCCTCTTTTTTTTCTTTTTACCTCCTCTCTCCTACCTCCCCCACCCCAGAAGATCTTACTGGTTTACATGTGTTTAATTTCTGCTTTGTAACACCAAATTTATCATTACTGCTGTATTTTAGTAACATATTACAAGTAGCACTGTTCTTAATTCATCTGCATTATGATACATGGTGTATGTACTTGGCAGACTGCTTTGTTTTGCCTGTATCTTTTTTTTTTGTTCTACTTGTTAAAAACAAATAAAAATGATCTATAAAGGAATGTTTTGTTTTAATTTTTTTTAAATAAAGAATCTTATTTTTTCTTGACAGCCCAATGTAGTACCAGTGGAAGTTGATGATGATGATGATGAGACAATTGTATATCATCATCATTATGACTCATACCCAGCAAACTATCAGACATATCCAGCATATCCTACATTACCACCACCAGCACCAATGCCTCAGCATGAACCAGCCATCAGACACATAAATCTGGATACACAGCCTGTTTCACCGACGCGCCGCGGAGACCAGTAAGATAGTAATATGTAACTGTGTCTGTGATTATGTTGTGCGGGAGCACCACAACATTGTATTTCTGCTACTTGTATTTTTTTTTTATTTGCTTGTTTTTTTATGAATTACAGTTACCAAAATTCATGACATGCTTTTTTTAATGTAAACTAGCTAAATGTGATCAGGACGCTCAATCAGATCAGAAAGTTGGAATAAATATTAAGTAAGGTCCTCCTTGTTTGGCACATCAGAATAATATTTTTCTTAGAATTACGGTCCATAAAAATGCTTATGCATATAAAGAAGAAAGAACGTGTAGCCCATATCAATGGGGTTGATCACATCGATGAAGGATTAGAGAAAAACAGATGGAAATGTACAGCTGAAAAAAACATTGTTGAATTGCAGGGGAGACAAATTGTATCTGTTGCAAACAGTATTACGGTTAAGAGGTGATGTTTCCTAGTCCATTCTACGTAACAGTTTAAAAGCAATGCTGGTCAGTATCTGTGTACAATAAGCAAAAGCAAAATATTCTTCCCACATGCAAAGAAAAAAATGAATTTGCCTCCCCATAAAAATTCCACATGGCTTTGCCAAGGCTTAAAGTTACACCAGTTTTCCTCTTATTTTCAAACTGTGGATGTGGGTCAGGGTTACCAAAATTGGGTAGCTGAAAAATCTTGATACTACACTGAAATGCTAATTATGTGTAATGAAATTGCTGTAAACAAGACCATTGTGCGCTTATATGACTGAGAAATTTCTTTTTTTCCAGCACAAAATTGTAATAATTCCTTATTACCGACTTTGCTTTTTTAAAATCCCACATCCTACATGATCATTATTGCTAACTATGAACCTGATACTGATTAGAAATGACTACTGGTTTCCGCAAGCTGCTAACAGAGGTCAGATGATTTTCTGCCATTGCGCATGTGCGTGCCACATGTTACACTACAGATCCATCCGAAGGGGCATCAGTCCTAAATCCACATGCCTAATCCCGCAAAGGGGGCAGGGATAGGTATGCAGATTTAGGCGAGTGGGCGGCATTATGTACTTTTGCACAGATCTGTGTTTGGACAGATGCAGATTCATGCAAATAATTTAAGGTGGGGTTCTGGACATGTAAGTGACACTCCTCCTCACGTGCGGACTTATAAACCTCCAACTATCTCCTGTTCTTAAGAGACTGTCAATGTAGTAGATGAATTTCAGTGTTGAACAAGCTATTTGTTCAGAATGACTCTTTAGCATAACACTGTTGTAAAGCATGGTTCTGTGACACTCTACCACCTTCCTGTTAGCTTGAACCATCTGCACATTCTCCTCTGACCTCTCCCGCTGACCAGGCATCATATTCCAAACAACCGAATGTTTGCTTGTTTTTACTTTAACATTGTTCTTTGTAAATTCTAGAGAATGTTGCATGTCTCCCAGGAGACCAGCAATTTCTGCGATGCTCAACATACTCTGTCTGGCACCACATTTATTTTATAGCTAAAGTCACTTAGATCTCATTTTTCGCCATTTTGGTCAACACAATAGCTAGAATAAATAAGGGGACTACGTGGTGTAGGTTATAATAAATTGAATATAAAGTATGAAATTGGAAATAACAGATATTGATGTGTCTCCACAGACGGGCTGTACCACCTCCTCCCCCTCTTAGTGCTACCAGTACTGTTGGAGCTGACATCCCACCCGCTTCAGGTAAAATTGGGCAGATATCACCCTAATATACTTTAATAGCAACATTTTTCACATAGTGAGAAAAGCTTGTCCCTTTTATTTATTCTGTAATATTTTTCATGTTCCTCTGCAGAACACTGGGGTCCGATTCAATTAGGTTCATGCACCGCGTTAGACAGGAAAAAGCTTGTGGTCTGTCTATTTCGGTAGTAGACTATTATGTCTACCTCTATGGTGCGAATAAAAATAATAAAAAAAAAATTGCACTATTATTTTCATTATTAATGCTTTTTTTTACTTATATATCTACTCTTCAGATTATTTCTTGATTTACTGAATACTTATTAGTGAATTTGATTCTTTTTTTCATTATCTTTTTTCTTATGTTTATAAGATCCTCTTAAATACCATCAGAACTATCCAACATGAATCTGCCAAAGTTAGGAGGTAGATATACAACACTCACTGGTCTTACTATTCTGATCTGATGAATTGTGTGTCCTCTCTATGCTGTGTAGTGGATGGTATGTGATAGGATAGAGGGCAGTGCTCGAAGTGGGCCTGTATGCGGCAATATGGCATACCGGCACTTCTAGCACTAACCATGAGACAGCTCTGAGTAAAAATACAGCTGCTCATAGAATTGTAAGATTCCATGAGCAGCTATATTTTAACTCAGAGTGGTCTCCCAGATGACCGCTGCTGCCCGTTGACAGAGCTGGCTGTGCTGTGCTATGAAAGCCGCAGCTCTGGGTAATAGACGCAAGCGTGACCTAAGGTCACATGAGCGTCTTTAGACTGCAGAGCGTGTCGCGGAGGAGAGAGCCGGAAGACACAGGAAAAGGTAAGTTTATTAGTTGGTTTAAAAAGTAGTGTCAGACAAAAAAAAAAGACTACTCACAGACTCTAGTCTGAGTCATAATAGCCTTAGCCCCCCCCCCATCACTGCATGGTTAAGTCCTTTGGTTAATGAGCAAGTACCATTATTGCTGTCCTAATACTGAATACGTTATTGTACACTATTGTTCTTTTTACTCATCTTGGCTATTTTTTTCTACCTTTTCAGAATATTACGATTTAACAGAAGCCCAAATGTAAATTCACCAACACCTGCAAAGAATATAGAGCAACAGACAACAATTTAGCAACACTGTAGTAGACTGTCGATCACTTGTTGTTTAGTCCATGAAAAAAAATTGGTATTTTTGTTATTTTTACATAATTCTTCATTGAAATAATAGGTTTATGATTTTACGTTTGCAACACTGCTTTGGAACTTCCCATTAAGCTATTGTCCCATTATATTTTTTACCATTAAATAAATATTATATATTTTTCCAGCCCAATATAATTTTCCTTTAGCCATCTTCTGTTGTTACCCTGTTTCCCCGAAAATAAGACCTAGTCATAAAATAAGCCCTACCTTGATTTTTCATATTTCCTGAAATATAAGCCCTACCCTGAAAATAAGCCCTAGTCACGTGCAGTGTGTCCTGACTCCGCTGAGCAACGAGGCTTTCCAGCCTGTGCCTGGCCTACTGTTACTGCGAGCCTCCCTCTCAGATCCTTCGGTGAGTGAGCCCTCCCTCCATAGCTGTGGTCTACTGCTGACAAATACTTTGGGCGGACTGGTGGTGCTTAGTGTACTGGGCTTTGAGCAAGTGAAGTACAGTGTGCACAGTAAAGGTGAGCGTCCATTTCTTGCTTAATAGGCACGATTTTATGTGTCTAGCTGGTGCTGAACCCCAGCTTCAGCTGTCTAACTCAACCACAGACCCACCACCAAGCTTCATCTCCCCTATACCAAAAAAAAACCTACAGTGTGCGTCACTGCTAACCTAAATACAAGAGGGGATAAATAAAAAAAAAGATAAGCCCTACACCGAAAATAAGCCCTAGTGCCTTTTGTGAAGAAAAAAAATGTAAGACCCTGTCTTATTTTTGGGGAAAGATGGTATCTGTATTACATTGAACCTTCCTTCCAACTATATCATCCCACCTGGGGTATCTTAAATTAATTATACATTATTTATAAAAACTTTTTATATTGAAAATCTATGTAAAAATTTTACATATACAGTATGTCAGTGAATGTTTAATTACTGTACAATTCTTTTTTTTTTACTAAAACTGTTTATGTTTTTATATGTTACTTTTATATGTACTTTATTAATTTAGGCTACAGTTCAAGTGCATTAGTCATCTCTACAAAGGGAAACTGGGAAGATGTCAGTTTGTGAATTTAAACACAAACTTCCCATAATCTGAATATTTTAACAACCCCCTTCTTTCTCCCATTATGCATTAATCATTCTATACTGGTACTGTATAAACTATTGAAATAAACTGGATCCAGAGCTTAAAAATCAGATGGAAATGTACACCCGGGCAAAACCATATATAATTTCAGTGACAGATTTTTTTTATTTATATGCAGGGAGAATAATTTGAATCACATTAACTAACCCACACAATGCAAACCTGTTTGTGCATCCCATTCAACATAAGGATAATTAAGTTATCTTGAGAAGGTCCATCATTCCTTGTGTTCTCTTCTACTACTGGACCAAAATCTGTACCTCTAGACCTGATTCTCTGCCCCTGACTTCTTGAGTTTTACTTCACATTGGATGTTACCAACGATCTCTAAAGCCCTGTAAATTTCCTGATTTGTTTACTAAGTTATTTATGTATAATCCAATAATTATTATATAGACTTTGTTCAATTGTGTTCAATTACCACGTATTTAACAATGTACCGTATTTCCCCACGTATAAGACGCTCCCTTGTATAAGACGCACCCCATTTTTAGAGCCTAAATTTGAAAAAAACAATTTGAAATGTATTTTTTAATGTATTATTTTTAGCATTAATTAACTAAAAAAATGGGGGCATCTTATACAAGGGATCAGGGAATTTAAGACTGAACTTACCTTTTCAGTCCCTCCAGCGGTCCCTCCGGCAGTTTCAGGCTCTCTCACCTGCAGCTCTGACTCCGGCTGGCTCCCTGGCGGAGCACGCTGTACACTGACGCTGTGTGACCTAAGGTCACGTTATGTCAGTGTAAAGCACACACCGCCAGGGAGCCAGCCGGAGTCAGAGCTGCGGGTGAGAGAGTCTGAAAATGCCGGAGGGACCGCTGGAGGGACTGAAAAGGTAAGTTCAGCCTTACATCCCCTGTATAAGACGCACCTGGTTTTTAGACCTATTTTTGGTCTAAAAAAGGTGCGTCTTATACATGGGGAAATACGGTATTTTGTAGCATAATCTATTCTGAATTGTTGCAGATTTTGTATTGTACACTATTGTAACTTGGTTCACTTATATATATGCTGAAAACCTTTTACAGTACCTTATAAATAAAAGATTCTAACAACAACAGTGGTATTCTTCAGCGTCACATAGTTTTGTCACTAGAAACATATAGAACAGCTGTACCTCTCACTGGACATATTGGCATATTCCGTATATTAGCATACCTCCCAACATTTGAGAATTTCAAAAAGGGATAAAATTTTGTGGCCTGGTAGAGGGGGTGTGTCTTGTACCACCTAGTGGGTATGTCTGTGTAAGTGGGTGTGTCTTACACCGCCCAGACCAGCGGGTCTAGTGCCTGTCCCTTTTATTTGACAACCATCCATATGTCTGCCTCTTATTATTAGGCCTGCCATCCATATATCTACCCAATTATTTGGCCAGGATTCATATGTCCAGCCTCCATATCTGCCCCTTTATTTGCCCTACCGCCATGTCTGCCCCTTATTATTATTAGTATGTCCAGCCTCCATATCTGCCTCTATATTATTTGTCCAGCCTCCATGTCTGCCTCTTGTAATGTCCAGTCTCCATGTCTTCCCCTTATTATGTCCATCCTCCATATATGCCCCTTATAATGACCAGCCTCCATATCTGCCCCTTGCAATGTCCAGCCCCCACGTCTGCCCCTTGTAATGGCCAGCCTCCATGACTGCCCCTTGTAATGTCCAGCCTCCATGTGTGCAACATATATCCAGCCTCCATATCTGCCCCTTGTAATGTCCAGCCTTCGTGTCTGCCTCTTTATTATTAGTCTAGCCTCCATGTCTGCCCCTTGTAATGTCCAGCTTCCATTTTCTGCCCTTTTTAATATCCAGCCCTCATGTCTGCCCCTTGTGTCCAGCCCCCATTTTTGCCCCTTCTGTCCAGCTCACATGTCTGCCCCTTATGTTCAGCCTCCATGTCTGCCCCTTTGAATGTCCAGCCTCCATTTTCTGCCCCTTATGTCCAGTCTCCATTGTCTGTCCCTTTGAATGTCCAGCCTCCATTGTCTGCCCCTTTAAATGTCCAGCCTCCATGTCTGTCCTTTATATCCAGCCTCCATTTTCTGCCCCTTTAAATGTCCAGCCACCATTGTCTGTCTGCCCCTTAAGTCCAGCCTCCATTTTTTTGCCCCTTATGTCCAGCCTCCATTGTCTGCCTTAATTTCCAGCATCTTCTCTTACTTACCTTTGATTTCTGCCTTCCTTCGCGGCGCTCCCCCTCTCTGTCTGTCCCACGCTGTCTCTTCCAGTCACGTGGCACGGTAGTGTTAATAGAGGGCTCCTACGGGAGCCCTGTAGGACCAAATCTGTTTCTAGAATGGCAGTGACCGCATAAGTTCGGTCACTGCCATTCACAGTAACAGGTTTGGTCCTACAAGGCTCCCGTAGTGAGGCGAGCGGGACAGTCCCCCGAAAGCGGGACTTGGGAGGTATGTATTAGCCTCTGCAATTGCGGCCGGGCTAGCACACAGAATTTGGAATCCTCACTTCTGAATTTAAAAGAACAGGACACTCCTAGATGCAGAAGAGAATGCAATGCCCAGGACCCTACCTTAAGTATTATGCACCCTGTCGTATGGGAAAAGCCTGTTGTTACTAAATCTGGAGCAGGCTCTCTGTGTTTTAGACTATGAGAATTTGTTCACTCCTATAATTTTCACTGCAAATAAAAGGTAATTACAGCTTTTTTTCAGCATGATACTGTTATATTGTCACCAGAGTCAAAATTAGAAGTGGTATGGACATTTAAAAGAATAGAAACAAAGAAAATAATAGAAGTAAATGGAAATATATATATTTTGTGGGAGAAGTTATGATATGGCATATTCATATAACACCCCATTTCAAGCTCTGCAACAGAGCATATACACAGACATATCCAGATCATGATGCAAGGTTTATATGGATTACACCCAACTCTTGCAATGGAAAAGGGTAAAAGCCGGAAACATATTAAATGTATTGAAAAAGCCGGAAACCATATTAAGTGTATGGGAAAAGCCAGAAATTATATTAAGTGTATGGGAAAAGCCGGAAATCATATTAAATGTTTGGGAAAAACCGGAAACCATATTAAATGTAATGTAAAAGTCCCACAAAATCCAGATACACACACATTTTGCCACATACACACTGAATTCACTCAAAAGCTCCCAGATATACACTAGAGACACAAAGGGGCTGATCCAGACCTATGGCGCCCGCTGTAAATACAGCGGACAGCAGCGTAAGAACGGCAACGCCCGATCTAGGATCGGACGTCTGTAGTATCAGCGTAGTAACGGCTGAGGAGGCGTTCCTTGCCGTTACTACGCAAAGGACAGTGTAGGTAGGCGGGGGGAGGTAGTGTAATGAGGGAGGGAGGGGTTTTAGGTAATATGCTCCTGTCCCAGTGTATTTACCCTCGCTTATGCTGGCTGAAGTTAGGGTAGCCTTCAGCCGACGTAAGCGAGGGTAAATACGCTGGGACAGGGGGGAGTGTCGGGGGGAAGTACATGACGATACGGAGTGTTTTACTAAGCATAAGTCTGGATCAGGCCCAAAGAGCCGGAAACTATTAAAAGTATGGGGAAAGCCAGAAACCATATTAAATGTATATGAAAAGTCGGAAACCCTATTAAAAGCATAGAACAAGTCCCACAAATGTCAGATACACACACACTAAATTCACACAAAAGCCCAGATATACACTAGAAACACAAAAAGCCGGAAACCATATTAAAAGTATGGGAAAAGCCGGAAACCATATTAAAAGCATAGAACAAGTCCCACAAATGTCAGATACACACACACTTTGCCACATACAAACTGAATTCACACAAAAGCCCAGATATACACTAGAAACACAAAAAGCCGGCAGATATACACTAGAGACACAAAGAGCCGGAAACCATCTTAAATGTAGTGATGCGGAGGGTTAATTAATTTAGCCTGAGCAAAGATAAGCTCCCAGTGTGTGGGTGGGCCGAATGATGCCACTCACCTTGGTCGTAGTCCATTGGTCCAGGGGGAGTGGGAGGTGCTGGGGCTTCTCTGCAATAAAAACCAGCCTGGAGCCTAGGACGTCCTCCTTTCTCCTTCTGGATTCTTCTCTGACAGTCTCCAGTGCCTGGAAACGGATAAGTTTTACAGTTGCATTACATTTTACATTCTCACATTCATTTCACTAGTCACTCACACATAAACTATACGTTTATTTAATTCCTCCCCTCTTAGCATAGTTACCAAGTCTGCTTATAACAAGCGGAATTGGGCTTGTTTTTTTTCAGTCGCGGCTTTTTTTGCTGGTCGCGGGTTGCGGTTCTCGGGCTTGTTTTTTTTTTT